>OX381705.1:64764980-64827551 GCA_947462335.1 Harmothoe impar | reverse complement strand
ATGTTAGGCACATTTTGGGCATGTACACTCCAAGCAGGACTAATATATACTGTGGATACACAAAGGTCACTACTAGTATACTATAAGGGAGTGCTCATTTATTAACAGTTGGGGAAGGGGCTCTTTTGCTGAAAACAGTCCATTTTTCTCCCACCCCTACCCAGCCCAAAGAATACAATTTCAAAATTACGTACATGTCATACAGTGGCAGTAAAGGGCATTAATGTATGTTTATATACAATTCTATTCGGCAAAAATGTTACTGATCAGGGTTGATATATCTATGTTTAATTATGTCTTCTGTCCCATATGTTTTTACTGTATTCTTAGCAGTCGTCCAAAGCACACAATACTGGCTATACCTGTTATTATATTATATTCTCGTATCCCTTATGTTTGCATGCATGCATAGTTATATGGACGTCGGGAATGTTGTTTTGAAGATAGATAATGGAACTCGTTTAGAGGGTTGTGTAAGGCATGGCTGACTTTACCTGTAAATACCCACATATACTCTTGTACGTGCATAATGTACCCTCTTGATTCTGTATAGGACGTCGACTGTCAATAACTATAGCTTGTTTACAATACCCGGTATTATTTCGTGTAGGCTAAATGACTGTTCGCATGGTACCCCCTGGAGGCTGCTATAATTCGTGTTATTATGTGCAGGCAGTGAGACTTAGCAAAAACAAGCCTAGAAACTGCCTGAACATTCACAAGAGAACATTACGGCTGGCTAGAGGTGGAGTGGTTAGTTTTTTGGATTTACATAGAAGCAGCAGCAGCAGCAGAAGGGCTTAGCTACCCGTGAGAACCTCAGTGAGCAGCTTCAATTACCCTCATGTGGAGAGCAGCTCGGGGTGGGCCCGCTATACTTGGTCTCTGAGCATTTGCTGCTCACATGGAGTTGTACACACTGAAATATACTTTTAGTGTCAGCTGGTGTCCAGGTCTTGGATAATATACATGAATCAGGGCCATGACTTACTATGCTTTCAATTTGGCTGTTGTCTAATCCAGCCTCTATAATAATCAAGAGAGTGGTTCTTTTTTGTGTTATCAACCCTCAAGCGGTCCAAATCCAAATTTCCCCCCAGTCCCCATTCTCTCCCCAAAATCCAACACCCACCCCATTTTTAAAACCTCAAACCCTCAGTATTGCTCTGAAGAATCACGTCATATCTCCCTCTTTGTTGGGTGCTTATACCAGGCTTTTCAGCCTCTAGTGAGCCACTCGGTTTCTGTTAATAGCTGTGCCAGGAGCACAGAGGCAGGGTATATGGCATTTACTGCAGGGGACAGGTTAGGTGCTCGGTGAGCTATTCCCCGCTTACCTGCTCTGCGAGCAGCTCGGTGGGGGGTTACGAGTGAGTAGCTCATCTGCATCCTGCTCTAAGCAGCCCTCCCGCCGGGATGGGAAGCACCGAGGAGAGGCTGTGGGAGAGGTGGGCGGACATATACACAAGGATGGGTGTCCTGGGTGGGCTATGCTACTGGAGGGATGATTAAGCAGTGGGCATAGGTAAATAGCTGACTTACCTATAGGTCACCCATACAACATGGTGGGAGGGACGGTGTGCTTAGTTATGATAATACCACTAAGGTCTGCTCTTTACGGCCCTTTAGCTCACACATTATAAGTCTCCTACAATGCCCCCCTCCTTTACATACAGGTCCAATAGTGTTTACTGAAGCCATTTTACAGTGAACAAATACAGGTCTGTCTTTAATATAAAACCGTCATACTAGGGAAAATCGTGAGTCCTATAGCAGCTAATGGAAAGGCCTGTGTCCCAGTACATTGTATCCACCAACAGATGCAGCACAGTGAGTGTTGACGTACACCACACCCCAGCTGGCTGACCCTGCTGTCCAGTCCGCTGACAAATGTGATATTGACAGGCTACTAAAAAGCTGCTTGTGTTCGTAATCGACGATTTGTGAGTGGCCAGGGGCCATATCACCAGCATTTACGTTACGCCTCTAACAACATCACCCCTTACAGCTCCTTTCCATCGCCATATCCTCCTCCCCAACTCTCCCTACACGGAACTAGCACATCCTGGTACTTCAGGTAGTCGGGCGCTACACCACTATCTCCTTATCAAGTTAATCCCCTCTCTTCACGCCTAAAACAAAGTTCACCCATAATGCACTGCTCTAGAGCCAGGGGCCTAACCACAATGCATTTCTCTGAGTCAAGATGGCGGCCTCCATAGCCTAATGTGCTAGCCCCGTATACCCTATATGGTCCTGGGAGAGGCTTGTTTCGACTCACTCGACCGGGTCTAGCAAAACAGTGCCAGACTCCCTCTTTTTGTTTTGTGTCGGTTTTTACGGTTCGTTAATAGGACACTCATTAAGGAAGTATCCTGTAGAGCAAAAACCGGACCAAAGACTGGAAAATGAAAAAAAATGAAAATTAAACCGACCAGATGCGTCTGGTTTGTTAGACCATGTTACTGTAAACCAAGTTTCTCTTTTGCTCTTAGCCGTAGCCCCCCTGGGCTGTAGCCAGTCTCGTTGTGGAGATGGTTTGATTGTTTAAAATCTCACTTGGTTTACAGATGAAGGCATCACACACCTAGAACCTGAGCCATAACTGCTATAGGAGGCATATAGAGCTGCTGCATTTACAATTTTCGGACTGGCTAACACCTAATACCTTTAAGGGCAAATGGCTGACCCTATAACTAATGCATAACTTAGGTAAATACAATACTGTTCTTCTAACCAAAAGTGTGTAGAGATAGTATAGTATAAGGCGGTTGGGTGAGTGGGGGGGGGGGGGGGGTCCAATAGGCATGATTGGCATAGGGTAACGCTGGCGTGGCACGTAAACGCAGATTGGGGGCGATTGGGTGCGTGAAATGGCACAAATTGATCCGATTGCCGCGCCCCCTGCAGGGAGGACCGCTAATTAGAGTGCCAGACACTGGGATAGAGCAGCTCCCAAGCAGCTCGCACGGAGAGTCGGTGTCCAATACTAATAGAGCTCATACACCCACCAAGCTGCCGGGACATGGTAATGCTCTGTGCCTAGATGGCTTCAGTGGCTTCCGGTATGGCTTCCTCTGGGGAAATTACACCATGGTCAGCATGGTGCTTTAATAATAAATATGCTGAATATTAGTCAGAAGAGATAACGATTCCTGTTGGGTTTTTTTAGATGCCCTAATTCGTATTTATACTCATTTATATAAATTTCATAACATTTCAGGTGACCATATGAATTATATTTAACATAGTTTGTCAATGTAACTGGATTTAACAGTAGTCTAATCGTACAACTGCTTTAAAAAAGCCAATTTGTGTCTTATTATGGCCGGTGTAACTTGTAAAGAGGCAAATACAATACATTTGATCTAAATACCACAATAATGCACTGATGTATGCCCTAAGGAGCATCCACCGAGGGGATAGTTCTGATAATGCCAGAAATGATATAACGCCTCCCTAACCAGCCATTATGCTGCCACCTGTATATACCCCAGTAACATATTAAAATCCTCACGGCTCCTCATGCGCCCCAGAGGACCACTCTATGGCTCTACTCCCCACTGTAAAAATGAAGCCAGCGAGAATCCACTGTGGAAGCCAATGTAGAAGCCACCCACATGACCCCTGAGCCAGCCACGGGTGCCGCTGTAGATGTGGCGACTGGCAATTACAGATCTATATGCCTTAACACCAAGTAGGATATGGGTGTATACAGGACTAGGGGCCCGGGGGTAGAGGGTTGTTGTAAGGAGGAGTAACTGAAGAGGTGTGGGAAGTGTAGGGGTAGTGTCTAAGGTTTAGGGGTAGTGTCTAAAGGTGTAGGGGGCACAGGTAGTCTAGTGTGGTAGTCTAGGGGTAAGGATGGTGTTCAAGGTGTAGGGGGTAGGGGTAGTGTGCTAGGTGTAGGGGGATAGAGTGTGTGTGACAGACAAGAAAGGATGTGAGGTGCCAGGCTGTCAGATGGAATTGCAAAATGGCGTGTCCGACGGTTCATCCACGTAGTCTGTGCATGTAAGGTGTCTGTGAGTGTTTGTGTGTGATTGGGGGGGGGGGGTGTTTTCGGCTGAACATGGTAAAGTTGGGTTATATCTTTACGCCCCTTCACATGATAACCCTTCTCCACACTTGACTCCTGGCCTCTAACCTCCCCCCTCCCCTCTTGCTGTCCAGACGCCGTGTGTTGATACACAGCACCTTTCTGTACATGTACAACTCTCAACCCCTGTGTGCACCAAACGCCCGCCACTAGACACCTCCCTGTCACTAAGGGACTAGCAGCTATTCTGGCTCGTTGCCTTTATACGTGTACAGCACCACAGGCCTTTAGTTCATGTTTCACCCCCCCCCCCCCTGCGTCCACCCACACGCATACATACACAGCATGGTGGTAAGGCCATTGACGACGGTCGGCGGCAGTACGTCTTGAGCAGGCCCCAGCAGGACCTAAGTCGCTGTACAGCGGCGACAAAAGCCACTGCAGTAGACGGGCGGGGCCCTTGGGCTGCTTGACGGTGGTTGGCAAAGGCCCAGTCGGCCTGCCAGGCCGAGCAGAGACCTACTTTCTATTTACATTACAGTGCTGGCAGGGCCTCAGCCTCCCGCGCCGCCCAGAGAGCAGCTCCCGAGTAGCTCGAAACCCGGAAACGTGGGCACATGATGGAGGTATAGGGAGGGGGTGGGGGCACTAGCAACAGCTCCTGAGCGGCTCAGGACAGGAGCCGAGTAGTTCAGGGGTGACTTAGAGTAGCTCGGCCGCTGGCCAGGTGATAAACAATAACTTGCCCTGCACCTGAGCGATAGTGGGGTAGTGCTATACCTGCCACTATAGGCCGTCAGTTATCCGTAACCACTGCCAACTACTAAAAGGCAGACAGGCAGGGGGTGGGGATAGGGTGGGGGGGGGGGGGTCTGGTAATAGTGGTTATTGTGGGGAAATGTAATCGGTGTATTGATACTTTCATACGTTTCCCTAACCAATGCATCAATTAGATCACCTCAGCTGGAGTACCTCCATAAATACATTAATGTAACCCTAGTGGTTAATATGTCATAAAACAGCCAATGCTTCTGGCAATGTGAAGTGCTTACTCAATGTCACTTTGGATGCCAACAACTCGATCTGCTGAGAGCTTCTCCAATGGCTCCTGTGAGTAATTGGTGGGAGACAATAGAGCACACTTAACTCAAGCAATCACATGACGACACCAAAGGCACCGGCTTCCTCTTGGAGGAGCAACAGACTCAACTCAATACCAGCTTCCCCTGGTCTTCTTTTTTACATGGCACAGAAGAACGCTTCTAATGTCCATTTCCTTTTCAAATTGACAATGTTTTAGGGGGTGGAAGCAGGGGTTTCTTATTTATCACACGGTGGAGCCAGTCGTGTAGAAGGCCCTTTGGGATATGGCGATGCAGGTTCCTGTCCACGGGGGTTTTTAACTTGGTCGCCAATGCCTTTGAGTCTGTCCACCGTGTTGCTAGTCGATGGGAGTTAATGAGCTGCTCTTGAGTTGCTCTTGAGTCAGATTTGAAATTTGAGTGGGGGGTGGTGTGTGCTCTATGGCAAACTATAACCCCTTGCCAAAAAAAACAGACTGTGTCTGGCAAAAGGCAGTGGCAGAAACATGATAACCACACCGTATTACCTCACGCTATCCACCCATCAGTAAACATTTTCTACTTGAGTAACACTACAAGGTGCCGCCTCAAATTACAGTGTAACACCCCGTCTGAGATGGTGTTGAGAGTGCTAGCGACACATGTGGGATTGCCTTTTCTTTGGGAGCAACGGTCATGTTCATGCCTTATGCCATCACCGCTCCCTGATATTGGTTAATATTATGGATATGCCGCCACCTCCTCCTGTGAATCGGGTCCTGTAGCTGAGCCCAGCTGAGCACCTTAAAACATGTCAGCAATGTTGCTATGGTAACAGAAGAGACCGTTCTTCACCGAACCTTTGCCTGATTTGTCAGCTTCTGACTACTTATCTAGGAGAAGGCCTTTGGAAGGGTCCTGCGACCCCCGTCTGCGACCATGGGCAACTCCCTAATGAGCCTGAGGGTTTACCTGAGAAACTCCACTGGATGAGGGGGGGGGGGGGGTAAGGGGGTGGGGGCAAGGGGGCGGGGGCACAGAGGCGTAGTCTAGTAAATTGACACTATTGCCTCACATACAGCGACATAAGTTGGCACTGCCAAAAGCACGTGGAGAGCTAATGGGCCAATCGAGTCTGGGGAAAAACCAGAGGCAGCAGTGAAGTCTGGCAGCGCTTGCTGGCAGTCTCACCAGGGTTTTCTTTTTGGTGATGAGACAGGTCAGGGGGATACTGCAGCCGTCAAACTTGCAGTATACCACGGGAGGAGGAGGGATGGTGGCGGTGGTGGTGGTGGGGGGGGGGGGGGGGGACAGGGGGGTTCTAATCATAGTCGGGAGATGTGCCGGGAGGGTGGGGCCTGTGGCCCGTGTGACAGTTGACTAAGTGGATGCTGACACGCCGCTTAATTCAATCAAGGCCGCCTTCCATGAAACACTCAAAACAGCCAGAGCCTCTCTCATAGTGAAAAGCAGGACATTGCACTGTCGTATTAGTATTCCAGACTCCTAGCCAACTAACTGGGATAAGTTAATATTCCAGACTCCTATATGTTAGTATATACGATCCTAGCTAACTAACTAACTAAGTAACTGGGATAACCCTACATTCCAGACTCGTATGTAAAGTACTACACCATATATACTACCGGCTAACTGGGATATAGTAATAATACCTATAGAAAGTTGGTATGGAAGAGGGATAGACAGCTTCATTGTACCAGAGTCTGCTCCTGTAGTATAGACCTGGTCCAAGTAGGTCTGGCTCCTGGAGGAGATAGACAGCTGGGGTAGAGCAGGGGGCAAGCAATTATGAAGCAGCCCAGCGTCACGGCACAATGTGTCACCGTGTGATGAATGAGGCATAACACACCTAAGCGGATCCCGCCCCCCCCCCCCCTTTAGCCCTCACACCCCTCCCAGCTCCAGCAGTCTCCACCTTCTCCAGGGAGGATCAAAGTCACCTAGACGGGACGCAGCTGGGTGCACAATCCGGCCCACCGCTACAGCAGTAACCACAGTCCCCCAGGAGCAGCTCCCTCCAAAGTAGTCCATCCACTTTACATCTCGAGCAGCTCCCACCTGTCTCATCACACTGCAGCCTTCAGTGTAGGGAGACTGTACAGGCACATACCTACATAAAGTAATGGGTTATTATAGCCAGGGGGATAAGGTCAGGGATGTAGGTGAGTGGTTAAGGGTGTAGCAATTAGGGCGGTACAACTGGTTTCATGGATGTGACATTGGGTAATAATGATGAGTGGCTTTCATCTCTTTTAAACCGCTCCCAGTAGAAATAGGTCTCTGTGTGTGCGACTGTCTACTCAAGTTCACCTTCAGTACGACCGAGTCTCCATCCACAGCCAACACTGGGAACAGCCTACCATCCTCACCTCCAATCAAACCATCCATCATCTTAGTACACACACCCTGGAGGAGGTACTAATCCTCCAGCTCCAGCCCCCACAAGGCCCACACTAGATTCCCTCACTTCACGTCCTCACCTACCTTCTGGTACAAAGTGCCTTATTCCTACTCAATTCAGGCCCAGTATTTACTTGATTTCATTCATTTCAACTAGCTAAGGGAGTACATGAAAAATGAAATCTAGTCTGTATTGTTCATGTAAATTGTACTATAATTCATATTCGTATCAACACGTACGTAGTGAACTTGAAATGATAATTTAATATGTGTCGTTGGTTTCACTGCTACGTGTATGTATATATACAAATTATCATAAGTATAAAATTATATATCTCTATCTCTATCTCTCTCTCTCTCTCTCTCTCTCTATATATATATATATATATATATGAATTTAGCTGGAAGACAAATCTGAATGTAAAGTTATCTCTTATTGGGGGAGGGGTTATTCCGATGGGTCCCTGAGCACCAGTAGTACTACAATGTAGTACATGTATGATGTTTTGGCCTAGGACCACCGCTATCAGCTGACCAGAAAGATGTCTGGCAGAGTCAGTGACCTCTTCCGGCAAGACTGGGGGATGGGAATGGGGGAGGGGAGTGGCACAATGGCTACAGGGAGGGCCAGTCTGCTCGCAGCAAGAGAAAAACTAGCTTTAAGACCTTTAGAGTGGCATTTAGTGGCCGAGCAAATACATCAAGCCCAGAGAGCAGCCCAAAGGTTGTTTGTGAGGCCTTTATGGTAGGGGAGCCTTGGCCTTCCCCTGTGCATGTAGGGTGGTGTGTGGTATACAGGAATACCACCGAGCATGTCAGCTACTAGATGGTGTTGCTCTCCCAGCATGAAAAAGCTAATGTCACCCATGGCATTAAGAGCTATTCACACAGAGACGGGCTAAATTATTAAACCCCAAAGGAGATAAGGGATTTTCTGCTCTCACTATAATACGGCTCACGGGATGCCTCTGCCGAGTGAGGCTCATCACTGCACAGGGGGCTCGTACCATAGGAGGGCTTAAAGAGCTTAGCATATTTTATTTTGAGAGAACACATTCTGTATCTTTGACACCAGTCGAATTATTCGGTCATGATCGTTTTATTGGCGACACATGGCGCAGTTCATTTTAAAAGTTGAGCCATGCTTGAAGTACATATCATGAGGTCATTGTTTATTTATATAGCCAATTTATGGCAATAAACCATGAGATCTCTATCTAAAATAGTTGAAGAATATAGAGCTTCCTCGTCTTTGCTCAGAGCCGTAACCGATCTGTATAGTACCGGGGTAATCATAATTACCAACTTCCACTTGGAGAACATACAATGTCATACAATATATGTTTGTGAGACACGAGTTTTTATGACAAAAATGACCACTTCACATGACAATATTTACCCTACCGTTGCGATATGGCGCTTGGCCGTATTCATTTTATAGGGAAATGTAAAAAAGATTCTCAAAAGCGAATGGTACATTCTAATGGATTTAGCTATAATCCCTCCTCCCCCCTCCCCGGGACTCGCGTCAAAAGTTCACAATTTTCCATGACTTTCCCTGACACCTCCTCCCCCCTATCCTGAATCCTGCTCTGCAGAATACACGTCACTGCTTTAATACAGTACATTAGCTGACATGAACTAAAGAAGATATATAATATATATTGGTGTGAGCCCGTGAGGTGACATTTTATGTGTACATTATGTACATACACACCAACCTCTGTGAGTCCGATGGAGTTTATATCATGGGAGAATATGACAAGTGTTGACAGTGAGCTGTATAACATATGGAAGAGGGTCATACAAAAACAAGATAGTCATAAAAGATATGCACCAACTTACCTACAAACAGGCGGGCGTCTATTTTGGGGTATTTGTCTATCAGGCTTTGGACTACCATTAGCGCTGGGTCTATTTCCTCTTCTATACAAAACAGGATCTCATACTGCAAGACAAAAGAAACATGCATATCAGATATATGATACAGGTACACGAGGTAGGTAGACTAGCCAATAACAATAGTGGGCATGTTGCCTAAACTATAGGGTTAATCATAATGACACATTAGACATATCAGAAATATTTTCCCAGTCTGAGAGTTCAGTTGAATTTCTTTAGCACAATCGATACACCTGCACGGAGATCGTGAAATTAGATTAAACATTAAATGTTATGTCTGAGAGCATAGTGTTATACAGAATAATATACATTTTCAACTGTAAGATATAATTTCATCGTCTTCCAAAAGAAAATTCAATTCTCCAAGGCATGCTTAGCACTAGAAAGAGATAACTCTCTCTAACCCTTAGTTATGGTTCAATCAAATATAACCTTTAGACCCCTTGGGACTATCTGTTATCGTAGAGTATAGTGGACTCGAGGTTTCAGTTCATATTTAGTGCAAATGTTCATTACCCAGATAGGCACTGTCTGAATAAAGAATGGTCGGCCTGGAGCAACATGCTGCGGCTTGATTTCCATGTGGGCCGTCTGTGGGACTGCCTGATTGCACAGTGCGCTCTGGTAAGCACGGCCATGCAGGGCTGCCAGGGGCTTGTTGATTGAAACTACAGCCTGCCTAAACAGCTTCCCTCGGCAATCACTCCAGCCCTCGTTGTCTGGGATAAGCCGCACAATTACCACCAGTAGAAAATGTCAAATAACCCCCACCCCCATCCCCCTCACACTAGTCCACAAACATAGCCTTTACTATAGCGCTGACGAGCTGTGGTGAGTTTCAGTCTAAAATGACTGCAATGTTATCAGTGCCGTGGTTGCAAAACACTGAGGTGACTTGGGAAGTGACAGATGATTTGTGAGATGGGAAGCCCCCCCATCCTCCTCCTCCTTCCTCCCTCTCCCATGCCAGTACACAGGGGGAGAACCTGTTGGTCTGAACATAGATTCACCTTAAGTCGGACACATATGCCTTGTCAGAGATGGACACCATTCCAATCTATTTATATTTGAATAATAGTAAAGTTTAAATGTAACCTTTCCCTAAAGAAAATCACCAATACAGGTCTTATCATAGTACAGGACCAGGGTTGAAAGTGACCAATCTCAAAGAATCTTGTAATGTTCAAACTGAGGCCACTGTATAATATTCCTCTATAGTTAAGTACAGGTCTTTGCGACATAAAAAAAAAAAAAAACTTGAAATCAGGGAAAGACTTTGATCCCTGCAGGACTAATTAGAAATACCAGTGTCCGCCTCAGGGTATGTGTCCGACTCATGGTGAATCTACCGTACTGGCCGGTTAACCTCTGGTGGTGGCCGCCCTAGCCTGATTACAGCTGACGGCTGCTGACAATGTATGAGGCGTCCAACCAGGGGTTAATCTGCCCTGCCCCTTCTCCTGCTCCTCGAGTACCCCAAACAACATGTACAGTGGGTAAACAGATCAAAACAGGACCCCCCCCCCCCACTGACACCGCCCTCCTCCTCCTCACAGGAGATAAGACAACAACAAACAGGTGTATACACCTACTGTGGTCTAGACCCCGCAGCCTTCTTATCTCTTAATACCCTGATATACTAGTATGTATCGGGCTGGTGATTAATTAATTACAGACCATGGATCCGGGCATGTGTTATCTGGATCATGCCCTATCAGGATTTGTCACATGTAAGGCTAAGCCGCTATGTTTGTGTGCTCTATGGTGAATTGGTCATCTGAGGTTTTTGGATTTGAGATATCATTAATCAATGACCAGCGTTAGTCATGCCAGATCGGACCGAACCTGGCAACTGTGTGATCCGCGCCGACCCCCGGGTCCGACCCTCGGGTCCGACCCTCTCATACATGTATGAGCAAGGAATCGTACGATAAATATATGTTGATGTTTGTGCATGCAAATGAGATAGATTATCATACAGTGTGGTCAGTACTGAAGCACTCTCTTTATCCCCATTACATGCCTCATCGGTGCGTACATATGCCGGTATTAATTGGTACCCCTGACCATGTTTAAATTAGCACTGAATCTCAATGATAACAAGATACCCCTCAAGGAGCGCATTACTGTTTGCTGCCACTTTAGAAGTTTAAGCTCAACCTGGCTGACCGTATTCTGAGTACCTGGAGGACCCCTATCACACCACATGCCTCTCCTCCAGGGCACCGTCATCACCACGGAATGCTCCAGGGCCCCACCTACTGGTAAATACCTGCTCCAGGCCGGTACTTCAAGACTACACCTGTGCCATTTCTAAGAAGATGAGATGGTGCTTCTTCTCACTACAGTTTACCTGTATGAGTGAGGGCTCCCTGAATGCAGTGCTTTAAGTGTTGTCTGTAGCACCAACCTGGGTCACACAAATCGCGGTGGTATATGTGATCAAGTCGATGGAATTACATAGGAAAGCATGTATAGTATACATACAGATTTGAACCATTCCAAATGCAGTGGTCAATAAAGTTGCGCGTGAACAGCTCCTCCAGGGTCGATACCAATATCACGCCTCCTTCCTTTCTAGGTAAATGAGATAGGGCAGGACCTAGGGTGTGTGTTGGCGTGGGGGGGGGGGGGGGGTCGGGGTCGGGGAAGGTGGAACCTCACCCCCACCCCCCAAACACACACACACCTGCCGCCTTATCACCTAGAAACACCTGAAGCACCCTACTGATCCCTATTACGGTTACCAACCATGATATCTCTTCTCACTTACTTTCCTTGTTATCTTCTTGCCTTCCGTGCCTTCTAAGACATCTCATTATCACCCAATACATCACTGCTATCTTTCCGAGTGACAGTGCTATGTGATCCATAATCAAGCAGAGTTTTTCTTAAATAGACCATAAGAGTTTTTCTTAAATAGACCATATCTCTATATATCGTATACAAAATGCCCTCTTTAGACGTTCCCTGACCTCTTAGCAGCGTCACTATCGAGTCACAATGAGTAGAAACCAAAATTTCAGACGAGAGCATTGGTTCTTTAATCTGACCATCCCATTCTTTCCTTATTGCCTTCCCATTCTATTCACTGCCATCCTTGCCCACCCACCCCGTCACCGATCAAGCTGACCGGACTCTTCATTCAGTGTTGGGATTCAATCAGGCCCATGTGTCCCCTGGGGTGACACCCAGTATCGACCCGCCTGGAGTGAGCTACTCCCAATGAGCCACTCGTCCTATTAGTAATGTGGGCAGTGGTCAGCAGCAGCATATTATGTCCCTGGGCTTTTGGCAGGGCTCAATTGGATAGGTACATGTATTATATCATTTCATTGATGTATGATATAGTCTTAGATCCCATTAACAACAGAGAAAATGTGATATTGATACCCTTGTAGGATTCCCAGCAGGGTTGTGTTGTTGTTTTTATCAAAATTCGGTAGACTTTTTGAAAGTCCTTAGAGACGGTGGGTACATGTGGCCTAGATATCTGAGTGACTCAGAGTCATTCAGGGCACGGCCCCAGATGGTCAGTCAGCCAATCCATCCGCCCCTAGACACCGGTCCCCATTGTCCAGCCTGCACTCTGAACCCTCCCTCCCACTTCTCCAGACACCTCACCCATGCCCCTCAGAGTTGCTCCTTGAGCTGCTCTATAGGCTGCTAAAATGGTGCCTACATTGCAGTCCCCTCCTCCACGGCACCACTCCCCTGCCCATGCACTTGGCACATATGGCTTTAATGGGTCTACTCCAGCACCGTTATGGCAGTAGCACCAACTAAACTGTACCACATCTCTTCCAGGACAAGATGGAGGGGTATACAGTGAAAGGAGTGCCAAATAGCCGTGCTAATATTAGCCTGAACCAGTGACCGCTGTAGTGACCATTTCAAGCTGCATCCCTCTCAGTGGCTTTTACCGGGCCTCTATTATGAGACACAGTAGTGTATATATTACATTTGTATAGCAGCAAGGAAAGGGACTTAAGAAGTTAAAATACCCCCAGCTCTCCCAAAATCTATAGTCGGGCGGGATAATACTGCTGCCAAACCACAGCATATGATATTATTGAGTTAACCTCCCATGTGAAGGAAACCTTTTTTAAATCCATTTCGCTCCCACCACGACCCAAAAGGTTACCATAGCCTAAGGATACGGATCGGCGACGTTATTGATCGGGTGGAAGTGAATATGTGGGGACCACATGATAACACCCCCTGCAGCCCCACTGATAAGGGGCAGTAACCTGGAGGCAGATGGAGAAACTCTTTATGAGTGTAGAATATGGGGAAATGGGAACATGTTACTGTAAATCCTGCACCACAATCTCCTCTGTTAATGTCTATTTGATAGGCAGAACATTTGAAGGCACTGCACATGCCTAATATAAAAGTGCCTTACTCCAGCACAGCACCGCACTAGCTCTGATATACTAATAGGTATCTGTGCACTCTGGGTACATTTATATACACTAAAAGAAACTTTATAAAGAGTGCAGGAAGTGCCTTGTACTCGTACAGAAGTGTTCCTATCATGTCCTCTATCAGCCCAGGTGTGCCCTCCGCCTTGCACAAAGGTGAGGGCCAGCTGCGGCGCTGGGGTGAATCTGCAGAGCCTGCACCTGACGCCAACTTCTGTATACTACTACCACCTGTATGTGGAAGAGGTTGGGCCTCAGTGCCGCCGCCTTAGTGAGTGGGGTGGTGGTAGTCTGTAAACCTCTGGTAAATACTAAATTCCACCTGTAATAATTGCTATAGAGACTCTCTGATAAATACTTACGTCCACCTATAATACTGACTTAAGAGACTTCCCGTTGAACACTACGTCAAGATAGATCTACAGTAGGGCCTATACAACGTTTCCCATTTGATTGATATACACTGTATGCAGATTTGCCCTGAAATATTCAGTTTGATTAAATCAACAAGGTAGATACAACCCCATCGATTTACAAGTACAATGTAGTTTCCCAACATATATAATTTCCATATGGGTTGCATGATTCTCCCATACACAGAGGCCGACAAGGGGAAACCCTGGGACTGTTCCCAAACCATGTAACCTGTCACCTCCAGTTCCCACCACCTATATAAAACCTTAACAATAGCATGTTCTTCCTCCAGGCGCCGCTCCCCCGTCCACTGACCTTACATTGTGTTTACTGACCACCTGCTGAGTTCTCCTCCTGTTCTGGTAGGTGGAAAGCTACGTAGGCGCCGTACGGTCATTAAAACACGCTCTAAGTGTGCAGCCAACAAGCCAACGGCAGCTCCCACCTCCGACAGGCCCTGGAGATGAACCTTGATTTAAGGTTTCCACAGGGCATGGCACGCTGCCGAACTACCAACTAACAAGACGTAAATCCTTCACAGTAACGGGACAGGTCCTGAGGGTAGTCAAGTAGTACCCATTCTACAGCCAAAATTCTCCTTTTACCATTAGTACTTTGGAACACCCTGACAGTCTTAGTTCTGGTATCTTTTGTTCAGACATGACGTACACTCCTCAGTAAAGGGCATCGCATAGACAAAAGCATTGTATCGATACATTATTTCTTTCACTGAAAACCCTGTCATTTCCCTTTCAGAAACTGCAAAGATTGTGTAAATTGTTCACCTAAAACTTGCTTTTTATTCTGTTTGAAAATGATGATATTTACAGCCATATAATATTGAGGAAAAGGGACTTCAAATTGTGCTCAAAGTGCTATCAAGTGTTTATCTTTATTGACTCAAGTATAAAAGCAAGATGAAACAGACGAAAAAGCGTTTTTCAAGCAGATATAGTCTGTGTTTGGAATATCGAAATAAATCGATATAATCGAAAAATCGAGACCAAAATAGTGATAATCGAAATCGAAATTAATTGGATATCAATGCCATCTCTAAATTAGGGATGCCCAAGGCTCCAGTCTCTGCTGTCCCAATGGGGGCCTCCAGGCAGTGGGACCATCCATATGTGCAAGGAACATGCCTTCTAGACTGACCTGCCTAACCCTGCGTACCTTTGAGAGTGGGAACGTAGTGGGAACGTAGTCCAGTCGAAATGCCTTCTCCTGGGTATGTAGTGACATGTGAATAGGACAATATTTATAATCTCCTACAGGTGTTATTTGTTATGACAGGAAGCATCTGGAAAACAGTTAAACCACCATTTCCCGTTTCCCTTACTTTAAAGCCCATATAAGATGTTTGTTCGATTCCTAAGGCATTTTATAGGACCTGGCTTAAATTTCTCTTGCACTGACATTATTTTCAAAGTGGAACCGCGTGTTGGGAAGTCATAAGTGCAGAGTAATTCCACGTTACTCTGAACAACTGTCTGCTAGAGTTCTGTGTCAACGTATCTCATACCATCCCCCTGACTCCGTGGCCTGACTCACCCCATTTAACAAACTAACTCACTTTGTCTCAAGTTCCCACCGCCCTCTTAATCTGAATTTTCACTATACCATGACAAAGCCCACTCATAATTGTATTACTTACACAGTAGCAGAAATCTTAACGACCCAGTGGACCCCTTTATGAGCAGAACCATTACCGAGCTGAATAAGCTCTTTTCTGTATAATCCACTTTAAATTAAATGGAATGGTATATTTACACCTTCTCAGATAAGATATAAACAAAAGAACTGGTCCACTATTAATTTAGCCCAACAAAGCAGTACATTGGGGATGTAGTGAGGATCTGATGACCGCACCCAGGAGGAGAGTTCGGCCCCCTCGTCCCGTCCACAACCTCAGCATATAGCGGCGTTATTATATTGCTCTGTGTATAAGCCTGCTGCCACTGGAGGACTCTGCAGTAAGCAGATCTAGCCTGGGTAATGATATTAGGTCGGGGGCGGGCTGACCATTCATGTGATCTCTACCCCCCTGGTGCCGATACTACAAGGTGCGTATTGATTAGTGCACTCAGGGATCAAACCTCCCCACACTATACCCTGCAGCTACCCGGGCTTCACGCCCTCCTCCAGCATCGTCACCATGGAGGAAGAGAGGCATTACCATAGAGGTTAGCACTGATACTTTTTTCCTCTTTTTTTTTTCGCAATTTGCCGGACTCAGGAATTTGAAATTAGAGAGCAAAGTACCAAAAATGGTGATGATAGGGGTCGAGGCACTTCGAAATATCATTAGATTTACTTTTAACATATTTTTAGTCTGGTGCGCTTAATTGTGCTTTTAATTCTTCAGGAGTTTACGCATACTAATATAGGTTTAATAGCTAGCATACATTCACCCCTCCAACACACATGTATAGCCTTTGGGACGACGAACCATGTTCCCTGCCTCGTTACTCCTTATCTAAACCCCCAGAAGGCAGGATCCTCTTCTCCCCTTCACCCTGGAGACTCAGCCTGTAGTACGTACACAATGGAGCTACTCCTCCAGGTCCTCCTCCACGGCACCCTCTACCCACTCTGTATATAGCGGCCTCCCCACCCCAGCCCCTTAAGATATACAGCTCAGACACCCAGACTTTGCCTACCAATATTTACCCATCCTGAGGCAGCTGACCTCTGGCAGTCTGATCTGCCCCTGATACATTGACCTGCCCATGATACCAGAGTGGCGCTGGTGTGTGTGTGTGTGGGGGGGGGGGGTGTTGTGCCGCGTTTTGACTGCGCAACGCGTTATGACCGCGCCGCATATTGACCGTGACCAACTGCAGCGTTATGTCCATGCACCGCGTTATGACTGCGACCAACTGCCGCGTTATGTCCGTGCACCGCATTTTGACCGCGACCAACTGCCGCGTTATGTCCACGCACCGCATTTTTACCGTGACCAACTGCCGCTTTATGTCCGCGCACCACGTTATGACCGCGACCAACTGCCGTGTTATGTCCGAGCACCGCGTTATGACCGCGACCAACTGCCGCGTTATGTCCGCGCACCGCATTATGACCATGACCAACTGCTGCATTATGACCGCACACCACATTATTACCACAACCAACTGTCAAGTTATGACTACAACCAATTGCTGCGTTATAACCGGATCATGTGTATAAAACATGAGTGTGTTTAACATACCTTAAAATAACATAAAATGAAAATCTCTCGCTGTCTGTCTACGTCGACCTGTGTCCTTATCTCTGCTGTTCTCTCTCAGATGTTCTCTCTCACAATCAGTAATACAGGTTCAGCAAACTGATGGATAATGAAACTAAACCCAGTAAACATACCTATGTTATAAGGTGCGTGGACATAACGCGGCACTTGGTCGCAGTCATAACGCGGTGCGCGGACATAACGCGGTAGTTGGTCGCGGTCAAAACGCGGTGCGCGGACATAACGCGGCAGTTGATCGCGGTCATAACGCGGTGCGCGGACATAACGCGGTAGTTGGTCGTGGTCATAAAGCGGTGCGCGGACATAATGCGGTAGTTGGTCGCGGTCATAACGTGGTGCGCGGACATAATGCGGCAGTTGGTCGCGGTCAAACGCGGTGTGCGAACATAACGCGGCAGTTGGTCGCGGTCAAAACGCGGTTCATGGACATAACGCGGCAGTTGGTCGCGGTCAAAACGCGGTGCGGTCATAACGCGTTGCGCGGTCAAAGCGCGGCACAACAGGGGGGGCATAATTACCCAGAACAGCAGAGTAGGAGGTCCATATATACAGCCCGCAGCGGGAAGCCCCATATTTTGATCCCAGTCCCTTATTAATTCGGTGTTGGGGTGGGCAGTATGGTATATTATTATCTTGTTGATAGCCCCCTGTGTCTCTTTGGTGTCATCTTTAAGGTTGTCTATAGCGGTATTGTGTGATTTAATATCCACCCAGAACAGCCTCCAGTACATTTCTAGGCATGAGTCCCTTGGTATAACATGCCACCTCTGGGGGTATTCCTGTGGTTGTGGGGTTATAGGTCCCCCTCTGTGAATGCATATTGCCATGGGAAACGGCCTGCTAGATACCATCACTCATATCTGACAAATCTACTGAAGATCAGTATTCATACATATTCCTATTGGGTCAAGTACTCAGTATAAATAAATCCCTATTGGTGTGACGGTAGAGGTAAGGGAGTATAGGCATGCATCCACTGGCTGCCAGGATGGACATAAAACAAAATATACATTTCCACCATGGTGCTACAGACGACCCGTTATATATAGTGGGGTGGTTTATATTATGATTGATTTCCAAACTGTTTTTTTTTTATCTCCGTTCCGCTCAGCAATATCAGGACACAGCAGGGATATCGCCTACGGGCTTTAACACTGGCATGACGGAAGGGCCGTGGCAGGGGTATTATAAGGTATTCCTGTAACTCACCCCTCAGGGTAGTGTCTGGAACGACCGGCTGATCATTAATATACAGCTTATATAAAATACATATGACCCCAGATACATCAATCTAAGTAATTAACTTCCTCACATCTATTTAGCCCTAATCTATCATAATATATAGCAGAGAGCAAGACCTCAGTGTGATACCACTACATGTATCCATATTTATTTATCAAACCCCCTAATAGGCAATGGATGCAGCTAATATGATTAGGCGGGCCGGAGTTGGGTGATGCTACTCCAGTGGGAATTCATTAGCTGATCAGTAGAGGATCTAATTAGTAACTGTTACACCTAAGTAACGTCATGTTAGGTGTGTACAGTTGATGCCATCATTAACCCCAAATATGTCAACTGTAAATAGATATACCACTATAATATAGCAACACACTGTCGTTTATAATAAGACAAATGCAGTTATAATGGACTAGAAGGTTGCCCATATAGTGTGTGTAATTAGTGAAGTGATGAACATGTGAATCATTAGGAAGTTAACCATCGGTGGACGCATGAGACAAAGGCTTCACACATTGGGTATATTGAATAACCGAAGTCAGATAGTGAGATAGACAATGGTTATGAAAGGGTATTAGAATTAACCACAGCACACTGGTAGGGCGACTTGGGCTTCACCCTCGTCTGGCCCCACCATTCTGCTGTGGATAATTCCACTTACCCTTTCATAACCATAGCCTAGCTATCTGTTACTTACTACCCGGGTATATCTCAATTTTCCATGCATAATTTTAGCTCCACGAATTCAAACGTCTACGACCCATTATCACTCCTTTCCAATAGGAAATTGTATATTGTGACCGACCCCCGTTTGTGTCTCTATCACCTCGTATTCTCTAAAGCCTTCCGACCTGCAGTCACTGCCCCTTTGAGCCTTGATGGGCTTGCATCAGTCTGTTTGAGTCGTTTGGAGTCTCATCATGAGAAAGCCCCCGCAGTGAACAGACAGTCTCATCTCACCCCCGGGCCTCATAGTGTAATCTGTCACACGGGCTATAGGGGCACCCCGGCCTTAACATATAGCAACATACATGGGCAGGGTGGCACCCATGTCCAATCTACCCAAAGAGGAATATCAGGCAGTGCCAAGCGGAGAACCTGACGTGAGAGTCCCTCCAGACATGTGACCACTTTGTCAATGTGAGCTGCTCAGAGCAGAAGCAGCATTTACCAACTACCCCGTCCACCACCGCCAAGTAGGGGTAGTGTGGGAGTTGGGGGTAGATCAGAGATGGGGGTGCTACCTGATTCATCATCTCCAGGGTGGCCGCAGGAGGTAGCTTTACCTTGCATGAATCCCTCCTGCAGGGCCCAGCCAACAAGGACATAATTGAGAGGTGCCAAGGTGGCGGACTGGCTACCTGTCAGAGGGGGGCTTTGTAGGCCGTAACTCAAACCCATGTAGGCAGGCATTTCTACAGAGTATCAGCCCTCCCTGAGTTATAACCTGATACATGGTTTAGACATGGATGGATCGCCATAATCTGCACTCTGCCCCCCCCCCCTCTCCATGCCCCTCCCCGGTCCTCTCAAAAAGGTCCAACGCTTACTGTCCCTCCATCAACAGTTGGAGTGGAGTCAGGACCGCTACTCAGGGTGTTATATAGGGTAGGTGGGGTTTAAGATTCAGACCATCCATCAGGTATATGTGGAAACAGACAACTCCTTCGTCTTGTACGAATCATCCACTAATCGGGCCTTCTAGCTTGTGTCCCCACATCTGCCTGCTTGCTCAGTTTGTGCCATGAGCAACTCACACAACCAATATATCGTCACACTGACACAAACCAAAATCACATATACATGTCTATCACGGCATGGACATGATCCTTGCAACTGATATAGATGGTTAACAATTATGGTTTGCTTATCTCCTCACATGTTTGAGCATTTTGTTAATGAATTATTTCCCTGACTAATGAAGACGTATATATATATATATACATGTCAGAGGAATTAAGGACGCGATAACTTTAAGACATGCATGAACATCTCCATTCGGTTTCGATTTCAGATTCTCTCGTCACGAAACATAATATCCCTCCCAGTCCTCTATATATCTATTAACTACATGAATCTATATTCATACAACGAGATCGTGATCAATGTATATAATACAAAAGTATGTATGCAGCCATACGTGCATGTGTGTACTTTCACCTAACTGAACATATGACCATCATTTCCCCTGTACATTGTATTTGACTAACGCATGTTATTATAGAGACATGTACATTTTATCCAATTGGTGCGATGTACATCTACCAACAATTTCCATGTCATAACCCATTATACATGTACTGTAAATACATTGCACCTGCTCGATATTCCTAGATCTATAAACATCAGCACTACATGATATAAAACATGTTCCATATTGTTGCTATCTGCTGTAGTGAACGATGCATTATGTATTTATTTTATTCCAGTATAGGGAATGGGTGTGAGGGGATATTTATATTGATGACAACTGCACTGATAAACGCTGACATGTGTTATTGGCCAATGCGGATATCGTACTATAAACACTTTCAGCTTTCCTTACAAAATATGGCCATGGCTCACTTGTATTCAATGTGAAGCCATTTGTTCTATTGTCAGCTTAGTCACGATGGGAATCTACATCCACGCCTAAAGCTGGCACACACTATTAACCAATAACGAGATGTCCATAAATGTGCCATTGTTAGAGCTGTTTCACAGTCGACATGCCTTTTCAGGATAAGAAATGCTGACATTGGGAGAGTGTTTTTAACCCTTTGAGGACCGCGTAGAGCATTAATGCATTATGCTTTTGAATGTAGCCCTGGCGAGTAACTTGCCAGTGCTGCATTCGTGCATCAATCTTGCCGGTCCCACAAGGGATGAGTCTTCATACACTCCCGAAGGGTCGGCATACCATGCTATGTAATATATGGGTATAACATATTAAAGCACTATGCAGTTCTTAAAGGGTTAATGCATAAACATTGAGCCTTTCACACCATGATAAATTTACATGACAATTTCTATTGTGCGACTCTCCATACAAACTCTTTTTATATCAATATGGAAGACTGAAGAGTTATTACGTATGCATTATTGCCAGAGTCTATAGCCAGCAATTCCAGGCCGAAATGACAGGTATAATGGATGAACCGAAAGTTATATTAACACTTAAATCTCATTGTATAAAAGTTCTCAGATAAATTCCCATATAAAAGCCTATCGTCAGGCAATGGAGGACTATCAGTCGGGATAGTATTATTCAAATCTAGAACCTATTCCCTGCATGTAATCAGTTTTAAAGCATAGCCTTTTTCACATGAGAATGCCTCAACACTCTTTCACCACGAAGCACACAAGTCTTTCAGCGTTGTTCTTTTCCAGTATTACAGTTTCTCAGTAGCAGCCTGATCCTCTCACACACCCTTCTCCTCAGCCTGATACGTCACGACGCGGGTCTTGGTGGCTGAAACATTTAGACCCCCCAAGCCTTGGCCGGGCGTTGGCCGGTAACTATGGCGTGTTCACGTCGGTTAACGTCAGCCGAGGATGTAGGAGAGGTGTCGGGTGGACCCCAATCAGGAGGCCGGACGTCGGTATTAATGAATGGCACGGCCATCCGCACACAATGGGTGGGGCTGGGGCGGCCACCTACATCAGCAAAATGACACTTATTGACAGTGGTCTTGTCCTGCCGGCAACGCCTCTTTAAGGGCCGCATACTGCTTTAATGTGCTACATGTGTATATTTCCTTTGTCGTCATGATACATGAATGCAGCCCCGCCAAGTCTACTTGCCAGGGCTCCATGCATGCCTCTTTTTTTTGGGGGGGGGGGGGGGGGTATCAATCCCGTGGGATCGGCATGAATGCAGCCCTGGTGAGTTACTCGCCAGGACAGCATCATAACGGCAGAGGGCATAGTGAATTAAAGCACTGTGCGGTCTTTAAAGGGCTAGCTGCAACCAAAGACTGGCTTAGACCACCAGGAGGGACATCTAGTTATGGGCTGGGGCAGCTGCAACCTTGCTTTAGCATGTATAGACGTCAGCAATATTCCTCTTTTATATTTTCATTATTCATCAATTTCTGCACTCAACAGTCATTGTCACATACATGAATGACTATGTATGACTTAGTCATACATCTTGCAGGAACGGAACCGTGTTACAGCTCACCTAATTGAACTCGGTAAGGCCACTCAAAAAATCTAGTTTCTCATCACCGCGCGCGTCATGAAAATCATGATTTGGAAGAATTTCCTATATATTTTGGCCCCTCAGTAAAAAATGATAAATAAAATAAACGCCCTCGTCATATTTTTCAGTGCTTGGTGATGAGAAACCAGTTTTTTTGAGTGGCCTAAACTGGATTTCATTACGTGGGGTTTCCCTATATACTAGTATATATAAATACGAAATGATATACAAAATCACAGCTTGTTTGCTTCCTTCTTAATCTATTATATATAAAGGGGAGCTACATCTTAATGTGAACCTTATTGTGCAAGCTCCTGTCCCATATGTCTGGCAAGAACACCCCTTTATCCTACACCCCATCTCGTCTCTATCTCTTCTCTGCTTTTTATACCATGCCTTTATCTACCTCAGCCGTGTACTATTGCTGGTGTGTTTAGACGAAAAATGTGAAACAGCGACCCGACCAGCTGTGGGTTGTTATGGGGAGCACATGCCTGCATTGCCAACCTCCAGGGATCCCAGCGAGTCTCAAGCATTGCTGCGTGGCCATTCTATTTTAGCTGTTATCTTATCTCCCATGGCTACACATACCAGGTATACTAACAATTAAGTCATGCTGGGCAGAGAAGTGTCTCGACAAGAAGACACAATTTTGCTCTCTTTATCTGGTGTAGTGATATAATATATAGCCTTATCATGTTATGAAAATGGAAGCCAGACAATCAAGGTAAGTTGACGGAGGCGGCTGTAACAGGCTCATAATATTATATATAGGCGTAGCATATTGGCATCTTAATATTGGCTGATTCAATAAGCGATGTCTGGATTGGCAACAATTGCGTATATTGCAGATAACCCTGCAGCATGTGACCATTCCTGTAGGTCTTCTTGCACTTATCAAGTTACCATAGAACGTGCCTAACCACCCACGTGTTTCTCGACTTTTTCCACTCAGCACACAATATGGAAGATTATTCCTGCTTGTAAATGCCACTGGGCGTGTCGGTGGGCGCCGTGGACGTCCCAGGCATTAATAACACAAATGAGACGTGGCTTATAAGGATGCTTGGATGCACAGTGCAAGGGATCCCCTGCAAAGCCGACGTGATAAATTGGTGGTCATTATTAGCCGTGCGCTGCTTCCCTATGTATGCGACTAGCAAGCCATAAAGACGACCCATTCGGTAAATCCAATTTGCTCTCAGATTAATAGATTGAACTATTTATCACTGCTAGCCTCTGCAATGGGTCTGTAATCCCCAAGGCTTGCTGCAGATTGGGCTAGACATAGTTTATGCCTTATTATAGTTACCTTGGAACGCGCTGCATTGGCCTTGGCAGACTGCCTTATTCTTATCCATAATATTGCCTATATAAATACGATCAAACCATAAAGCACACATAATTACATATATTTACATCTGGTTGTGTTTTTAGACTATGGTGTGTATCGATGTTTTACCGATTCCATTATCCTGCCATATGTACTTTGGCAACAAGAGAAGGCTGGTCCCAAGATGCCACTGCTGCTTTGAACACGTCTGACTATGTTTAATTTGCCGGTAGTTTCTTAATCGGGACAGCAGACCTTAACTCTTTAAGGGCCGTATACTGCTTTAATGCCCTAGCATAAGTGCACTATGCGGCCTTTAAAGGGTTAACTAGAACCACAAGGTGGGGGCCCGTTACAGCGGTGGCTGGGGGATGACGCCACAAGACAACACCCATTAACTGTCTGCACACTAATGGTAGCCTACCAGACTCAAGCTGCAGCCTCTGGAGCACAGCCTCCGTCAGCCTCCATCCCACCAGGTGGATAGCCTGGGGCCAATCTGCCATCCTACCGACAACCAGTCTATCCAATCCACACTTCATATTGTTAATTGCCCCTTTCACGTAGAAGGTTGTGCATTTACACTTGCTTCGATCTAGAAGCTCTTTGTATTAAAGTGTATTGCCCAATACATAAATGTGATTTGCACTGCCAATTGGATGCAAATGGGTTTCAAGTGCGAATAACCTCTGCTCCCAGACCATATAGCAGAGGGGACCGGGACTGCATATGGGCTGGGCGTCCGAGACTGTCTGGAGCATATTGCACCGACCTGCTTTCAACCCCGTATCATTCGTCTCTCTCTGACGTCATGTCAAGCTAGTCGGCTGCCACCCCTACTCCCCTCCCAGTAGAAACTTTCTTTAAAAAGTCACACATTTAATAGTGACTTACAACTGGCTCTGTTCAGTGTCCAGACCAGCACAATGGCCCAATGACAATGCTGGTAGCAACATGTCCATGATAGGGCTATGATACAACAATCAGTATTATGTAAATCTTATAGGGAATGGTTTAGTCCAGAGAGGCAAACATCGTTCTTTTCCTTCTGGCAATTTCTGATGCACAATACCATTTGGAAATAGACTTAAAACATGACAAAATACAACATGGATTTTATAGTTTCATTATACCAATTTTTCCATCGATGAGCCCGCATCTTGCAGATCTGTTGTGACAACGTGAACAGCTTTGTGAAAGCACCATCATCACTCTGCCGGCTATGCTCAATTTTGGTAGATTGATCAGAGATTTGGGATAGCGTTTCATATGCAACAATACAATCAGATGGAAATTGTATATATACCGCAATGTTTGTTGAAGAGGTTGAAGACAATGCAAAAAGTCCACTCTTAGGTCATGGTTAAGAATGTGGATATCGCTGCATTGGCCATGTGTTCAAGACGGTGTTGATTTGCAACTTTTCAACTTGTGTTGGACCCTTGGTGTGTTATAACTTATATACAATTGGGGATAACCCCACCACCACCAGAGACATGTACTTCCCCATTCCAGTCCTCCTATTCACTGACGGGTCCTAGACTAGTATTCACCGCATCACATACCCCAGACTTCCTCTGGACGAAAAAAAAGGGCCAGAGATCTTCTATAACACTGCCGGGGGAGCGAATGGATGTACTTCTGACTAGATAGGGGCCGGGATAGGGGCCACAAGGCAGGGTGTGGTATGTTACTAAGCTATAGACCAGCCGTACATCTTTCCCAAAGGGAACCTTAGGGATAAAAAAAAGAGAGAGACATAGCCAGAGCTGCACTTTGGTTATGAGCTAGAGCCTATAGTCTAATAGGCTGCACTATGGCCTGGGGTGCAGACTACTACATGGGGTGTGATCTATGTCTGTTTGCAGATTACAGACCCGGCTGTGCAGATATCTCCTTTATCACATTGAAAACCAGCAAGTTAGTAGAAATAGTGCTTATGCCCACACCTAATGGCCACGTGCCACTAATGTCCAATAACCAACCACATTAGACAATGCCGGAACCTTGTTAACCTCACTAGTTAGCTACGACTTGAGACGAGTAAACAAACTAAAAGCGACTGTCCCTGGCGGTCTTGTGATGTTTGTGTGGGTGATCAGTGCCAGAATCCTGTCTATTGATGTAAGCCAATCAGGTCTAGTCTGAATGCGACTGGCAGGGCCGGGAGGCTGGTCTTCATACACTAGAACCCTGATAGTAATGAACAAAGCAGAGTCTAGTGAGGAAGCACGTATGCCATTGTCAAGGGTGCAGGGTTTGGTATAGATGTACTAATCATTCCATGTCTTGAAGTAAAGCACAAACCGTTGTCAATGTGGCAGTCTGGTAGTAAAGCACAAACCATTTTCAATGTGGCAGGGTCTGGCAGTAAAGCACAAACCAGTGTCAATGTGACAGGGTCTGGTAGTAAAGCACAGACCATTGTCAATGTGGCAAGGTCTGATAGTAAAGTACAACCATTGTCATATGTGGTTGGCATAGCCTATGAACGGCGTTATGTGCCTGCCTGACTCTTGGTTGGGTTTTGAAATGTATCATCAAATGTGGTAGGGTCTGATAGTAAAGTCCAAACCATTGTCATATGGTAGGGTCTGGTAGTAAAGCACAACCCATTGTCACATGTGGTAGGGTCTGGTCAGGCGCGGATCCAGGGGGGGGGCGGGGGGACCTTGGCCCCCCCCCCCTCCAAAAAAAAAGAAAAAAAAAAAAAAAAAAAAAAAGGAGGAGGAGGAGGGAGGAGAAAGAAAAAAAGGGGGAGGGTCCAAGATCAAGACATTTCAAACTGTATGATACCAGAATTTCTAGGCCTGCCTTCAAAATTTGGAGGGGGGGCCAAGATCTTTTTATCCACCCCTCCCCCATTCTAAGCTCACCTAATGCAGAATCATGCAGTCCGTCCTGCTCTCCCCAGGCCAGCCCAAGGCTCACCCAACGGAGGTCTAGATCTGAGATCTACCTTAAAGGTATAGGGGCAGGCTAGACTTTTCCTTCAATATGCCTGCAATATGTACAGGGAACCCATTTAGGGCTAACACTGGAATAATTTTCACCCCTATGTGCCTGCAAGATGTGGAGGGGGGCCCATTTAGGGCTACCATTCAGAGAATTCAAGTAGTGATGTACCTAAAATGCATGAAATTGATAGAGAGAAAATGGGTAGACAGGAGGAAGAATTCATGAGGAAAGGAACAGGTCATTGTGCTATCCTACTGGCGTGGATAGTCATGTAGAGGGATGGGCAGGGAAAGGAAGTGATAAGCATATGGAAGGGATGGGATATGTGAGGTAAGATGGCATATGAATTAAAATTAAAAGTAGGGGGATATGAAGCTTAGAAGGGAAAGGAATGGCAGAGACATGTAGATGTGAAAGTCACACATGGAGGTGGGCAGAGGAAATTGTCAAGAGAATGGGTAGCATAGGGTAGGCAAGGGAAAGGGATATACACACACAGAAAAGTGAGAGTCGTTGTCGCTAAAACTACCCTCACCTGACTGACTCTCAGGTGAGGGTAGCTTTAGCGACAATGACTCTCACTTTTCTGAGGGTGTACTATAGGGGAGGAATATGAAGGTAGACTTGGCCAGGTAATTTACTTTCAAAGGAAATGAATAAGGGAAAATTTGATAACTTGAAACTATTGTATAAATAGGAACACACTAACCTCTCAATCTACAACTCTCAAATGCACTAGAATGCACCATTTGATGTCTAAATTTCAAAATTTTCTTGGGGGGGCATGCCCCCAAACCCCCCTAGTTGGTCGCAGCGCTGCGCTTGCGAAACGCGGCACTGCGCTTGCGATGGTCCACCTCTTGACAACAACCCTCAGCCAGATCTTGGCCCCCCCCTTAGCAAATTCCTGGATCCGCCCCTGCTGGTAGTAAAGCACAGACCATTGTCATGTGGCAGGGTCTGGTAGTAAAGCAGCACAGGAAGTTGTAATTGTGTGACCCCCGGCGTTTGGTGAGAGCCCAGGGTGGGAGATATCATCTCCTCTAACATCACAGGTCAGACTCAGCCCAGGTGCTCAGCAGGGGCTCAGCAGGTGGGATCCCAACAATGACAACACATGCAGCATGATGGTATTACAGGAATGTACAGGGATGGGCATGGTTAGGCCATGTAGATTCTGTGAGTGGGGAGGCTTCAATTCAAGGAGGAGGGGCTTCCAGGAGGTGAATAGGAAAAGAAGAAAAGTGAGGGGTGAGACAGGGGGAAGGGGGGGGGGGGGGGGGTGCTACAGTAGAGGGGCACCTGGGTAGTGTCTGGGAGCGATAAGTGACGGCACGTGACGACAGTAGTACACACCGCCGACACCAGGGGGAGGAGGCGTTATGTAAACGAATCGCTTCTCACCCATCACGCAGACGCCGTAAATGGCCGACATAGGAATGCTCTCAGCTGTTCACATGATCCTGCTGTTCTCCCCGTTATCTCCCGTGTAGAGATGTGTTAACTGTAAGAGTCGTTCCAGGAATCATTCACTGCTGAGGTCATCTGATCACAGTCTGAGAGCAATTGAGATGCGCCCTCCCCTGAATGATGATGGCTGAGGGTTGGTGGCACAAAACTTCAGGTCAACTTTAGCATATCTGTCCCACATTTGGTATATTGCTTTACTCTATGTACACTGTATTTGATAGATCAGTTACCATAAGCTCTCTTATTATTCACCTCTTTATTCAAAATGGAATCCTACATCTAATACTGTACATGTATACACGAGATGGCACACGTACTACACCAGGGGAATATATCAGATTTCTAAGGTTTACATTAATTTTAGTCTTGATTACCGGGGTAATGCACAGTCAACCTTTGAGCTGCCTGACGTGTATTTTCTTTCTTTTACTCTTTGGAAGTCATTGCCATTACATTAAAAGGCATCGCCTTGTAAGGGGGTGTTCTTGTCACATTATAAAGGGGTAGATTTGAAGTTTACTGCTCTTCAGTTTATTCAAGTGAGACATAATGTAGGTTGTAAGGTAGAGTCCTGACACCAGTTAACATCTCCTGCATGACTGCCAAGTGATTTCACGGCATTCTTGTCACCGTAGTAACAGTCAAAGGTCACGTTGCTGACCTGTTCGACGTGTCTAAGATCTTAACTAATGGAATTAAGGTGTATGAGGTGGCGGATTTAGGGCGTATTACATAGTAAAAACCCGGCAGTAAATCTCATATCCAGTTCAGCAGATGAGGTAGGAAAGCTAGTAGTACATCGGTACTAAAGCAGTCAGCGCTTCATAGTACTAGAGTCTGTACTGAATCAATATATCTACTATCATGCAAGGGCCCCACCCCTCCCTGCAGCCTTCCCAGTGGTTCTGTTATAACCACACCCCTACAGGTCAGCATCCAGCAGCCCTGCAGGCCCCAGGTCACTGCCCCCTGTCCTCCTGCCAATGTCCTCCTGTTGTCTTACCCTATAAGCACATTACCTGTGTTATTGTATGGAGGATGTCTTGGGGCACTAGATTCCCCTGTGGTGCCTGGAACTGCTACAGGGGTCTGTTATAGATATACAAAGAGCCGACTGTTGCTTGTGGCCTTCTGTGTGGATATAAGATATGACCAAACAGACATAGCTAGGTGGATAGGGTTGTGATACAATAGAACTGGAATATTCATATCACTGTCTGTGAATAGAATATCTGATATAGCATGGGGTGTTGTACAGTGTACTTTATCTCGCTGGATATAGGTATATATGCCTGGCATGCACATACAGACATATATATATATATATATATATATACAGTAGAATCTCGTTATAAGGAGGACGGATATAAGGAGCAGACGGTTATAAGGAGCACATTTGCTCTGCCATTTTTTTCTCCCTACTTTTCTATAGTAAAAAAAAACTGTTAGAAAGAGCAATTATCATGGGATATCGTTTACAAGGAGCACTTTCTGGCCATGAATGGGGTATTTTCCCAATATAATTACAGTAAAACTAGGCTACAACGAGCATAGATACAAGGAGCACCTGCTTATAGCAAGCGTATTTGTCACGTCCTGACTTTATCCTATACATTTCTTTAATAAAGAGACTTTGTTATAATGAAATACACTTGCACTACACTTGATTATAACGAGGTAATTATAATAAGCAGGGAAGCCCTGTACAGTCCTCACACACACTGGACCTCCCACAGTCGCCCACCACCTCCCACAGTCGCTCACCACCTCCCACAGCTGGCTAGGGGGTGGGAGAGGCCGGGTACAGAAGTCCTACACCTCTCAGACCCGCCCAGAGTGGACATCTCCCTAGTGTAGGGACATCTCCCTAGTGTAGGGACATCTCCTTAGTGTAGGGACATCTCCCTTGTGTAGGGACATCTCTGTAGCAAAGGGATATCTTCCTATTGTAAGGACAACTCCCTGACCCGGGGGGGGCAAAATCGGTTATAAGGAAGGTTGGTTATAAGGAGCAAATTTGCCTTGCCAAAATGTGCTCCTTATAACGATATTTTACTGTACATATATATACATATATATATATATATATATATATATATATATATATATATATATATATATATACGTTATGCGGATACACCAATACTATTTATGGGAACATTCACAAATGACGTCACTTGTTTTTTACCTATTTCAAGACTCCCCAACCCACTCCTGCATTAATTTTGGCATATTAGTCTATAGAAATGTAAGTGTATTGTCACGTTTCGTCACTAAACCTAAAGACACCCCCCCCCCCTCCCACCCCCTAGCCGGTGATGTCATTTGTAAACGTTCCCCATGGTGTTCAGGTCTGCAATCACTGTACATGTATTAAAATAGGATTAGCAGCAAACTCCGTCAAGTTATGAACTGTGCTAAGTGTCGACCCCCCCCCCCCCGCCCACACACACACACACATACACACACACTTCTGGTAACCTACACAAAACGACGAGTTGGCGTAATCTTAAACCCGCTACAAGTTTTGGCTGGTGCAGGACAGGATGTGCCGAGATAGAATTTCAGTTCCAGGCAAGCCTGCATATTGAGTTCTCTAAGGCATAACGTTACCATCCTCTTTCTCTTTTTGTCCCCAATCGACAGAGCACTACTGCAACTGACTGCGGGAGGAGGGGGAGGAGGGGGAGGAGGGGGGGAGGGGGGGAGGGGGAGGAGGGGGAGGAGGGGGAGGAGGGGGAGGAGGGGGAGGAGGGGGAGGAGGGGGAGGAGGGGGAGGAGGGGGAGGAGGGGGAGGAGGGGGAGGAGGGGGAGGAGGGGGAGGAGGGGGAGTCGTCTGATATCTCTTATGAACTAACATTACAAGGTGGACTCGGAAGTAGAAGGATGTAGCCACTATAGGAGACACACATTATCCTTTGTATAAATGCAGGGAGCAGGTAGAAGGCCTTTCTACCTGTTGTACACGACTCGTGGGTCAGGTAATAATTGGTCACCCCTGAATGGATGCCATCAACTGCTCAATGGCCGTCCTTACACACAGGTATTATAGTGGCTGTCGGTAGGCAAATTGCCGCAATATCAAGTTTCTTCACATTCTAAAAATACGGTTGGTGATGGAGGTATAGACTTAGTCTATACCTCCATCACCAACCGTATTTTCTGACTACCGGTATTCTACATTTCTTCAATCTGTGCCTGGGTAGCAAAAATAAAAGTCAAGATACCCATTGAGGTATATGAACATGACAAGAGACACATTATAGGTCCCTTTCACCCAGGGACGTTGGCCAGTGCCGCTGCCTGGTGATGTTTGGACATGGATGATGTGTATTAGATTATCGTGTAATAGAATTAGGCTAGCTCCTTGTTCTGCTGTCATGTCTGTGTATGGAAAACACGTCCAACCTACAACCTTGAAGCCTCATTCCTCTTTTTCAGCTAAAATGTTTACCAAGCGCTAAACACCTTAGCTAGGTTTAAAATGTGAGTTTCTGGTGATGCTGAACATGACGGAAATATAATATTTAGTTTCTCTCCATTGTCATATAACTAGTACCGTTTTCCATGCACATGTTGAAACAAGTCGTAGGGTGTAGACCAGGGTTGGAGCCAAGAAAGAATGACTATGATCTCACATGTCGAAGGCTGCCCCACCCCCATATACGTGCCTACGTGCAAACATGTTCTATCATAATCATATGCCAGAGGTATAGAGATGTATAAAGGAAGGCTATCGAATCCTCAAAGATTCTCACCTGCTACATAGGCCTACTAAAGACTGACTTCTACCAGGCACCGCTCATATGCCAGGCAGGAACCGGAAATGGCTTTGGCATTATGGACTATGGGCAGGGTCAGATACCGCCCACGTCACCGATATACCATACAAACCAAGGTCAAATATTGGCAAAACCAAGTACAAAGCCTGAGGTATAAAGTCATCATTAAGACATAGCTGTGTGCGCAGTATGCAAGACATATTGAATAGCAACAAATTCCACCCTAATCCAAAGAGAAAAGTAGGTGACATGGCGTCTCCAATATGTAATAAAACCTTAATCCATTGGATTCGATAGTAAAACAATCATCACGTTCAGTTATCAAGTAACATTATGAGTTGTTGGAAGTATTGACGACTTCAGGGGCAAGTGAGAAGATGTACATTCATGATAAAAAGGCATGATGAACTGGGTCTCACAGGTTACCCATTAGATTGATTAAGAAGCTAACACGTGCTAGATAATTCATCAGCTCCAGTGTTTTGCAAGTGCTGATTAAAGTGAATGATTGATGGGAAACATTGCGCTTCAGGGACTATAGGGGACAGGTGCCTGTATTTCCAGCTGAATTTTCAGCACCTATCAGACTGAAAGGCTTCCACCTAGTCCTTGATTTTCAGCATTTATTAAGGGCAAGAACTATATTCTTATCTAAGTGTAGCCAGCACACGTCAATCACATGACATTGCCTCGTGCCACCTGACCGCGAAATTTATAGTTAATATGTTCCTAAAATCTCCCTATACGTTTATGCATGTACTAGAGCACAACGTTTTTATATGTTGTATTATCATGTAATGTATATCGTTCATCCTGAATGTAAGGCATTTAATGTGATTATTACAGATTTATGAGTTCTTTGATCATGGATTACAGTAGAACAACTCTTTGCTTAGTTTTCCATTTGTTTGCATCGAATTCTTTACTAATCTCTTCTATTACCTTTACCGGCACAATGTTGTATTCAACTTGGCTCTTATAAAGGCTTCATTACATCATGGATGCCTCAAAGTAATATCGCCAAACAAATCAACCGCTGACCCGATGCATTAGTGACCAAGACCCACCCACTATAGCCTTTAACACTCGATCACCAGGACCCCATGGATACACCCCTGCAGCAGTCAATGGACTGTAATATGAGGACTTCCACGGTTGATCTTGTTATGAAACAGCTATATGAGCTTTCGGTTTACTGCTAGCCCACAATAAATTGGCAACCAAAGGCAGCATGCTAGAATTAACGATATTGCATTGGCCTTGGGATTTATATTGCATATTGTCGTGTTCTAGCTTGTAGAGGTTACATGGCTGTGAGTTGCAGGTCCCATTCCTATTATATGCTGACTAATCAGATATCTAGCCGTTGCTACATTCACCACTATAGATCCTGGGTATGATATTATTTCCCCACTTTAAATTTCTCTACCGTTATTTGTCTCATTCATGTGCATGCAGAATTGTGTTCTGCCACTAAATGTAATCTAATGCTGAAATTCTGACTATGCACTACTGAAAAACCCCTAAAATATCAAAAGATATGATGTATTTTGTGATAAATAGTTTTCCCCTTTTTCCAATCACTCTACCTGTCAATGTTTCAGAAAATTTCCTGACTTCCCATGAATCCCTGACCACTTTATTTTTTCTTGACTTCCCGTGGCTTTCCTTCAATCATTAATCCCCGACTAGAATCAGCACATACCAGTGGACACCAATAGGTAAGGCCTACCCACAGAGTTGTACTGCAACTCTGTGGCTTACCTGAGACTATAGAAACAGGTATGATGGAGTCTATACCCACTTTCAACCGACCTAGATCAAACACTGGAGGAGGTTACCCCGGGGGTTACCCCCCCCCCCCCCTCCACAACCCCACTAGTCACGGTCGGGTGCACCAGATCACCCCAGTTCCGGGATGACGACTAGTAAGGGGTAACAGGCGGAAGGCCTCATGGTACACGCAACCTTTTCCCCGTGAAACTTTTATTTCTTTTTCTTTAAAAAAAACTTTTAACCAGATCAAGCAAAAAAGATAGCGTAGTGCATAGACATGTAATCTACATGCAAGAGCTTCAGGAGTCTAGAGGATATCGGCATGAATGGACATTAAATTACACATAAAGTCCTGGACTGTAGAACCAATTAAAAGCAATTAAACTTGAGGCAGGCAGTAGCAAGTTCAAGTCAGGAAATATCAAGACATATCAAATATCATATTTGTAGCATAGGCTTGTATTATAAGGCGATTTATCTTCCATTTCAAGGCTTTGTATGAAGGCCATGTGTGTCAGTTTACATAGTCCCACCTGGAGGACACAGCCCTCCACGGCACGTCTTATTGATGGGTAAACATTAAGGTTATAAGGAGTGGCCCTGGATCCCCTACTCCACACTATGGCAGCACTAAGGTACACAACCCACCAATATGCATGCCAAGATGTGTTCTATTACACCATTAGGTCTTAGAACATGTACCTCCTCACCATTCCCTAAACCTTGGTAGTTTACTTACTGTTACTGTACGATATACAATTCAAGGTTGTTCTGGTTTACTACTACCGTCATGTTTTGTGTGCATCGCAATATTAATCTCAGCATATCTGGAATATTTTTTGATCAATTGAAAACGTACCCCAGTCAGAGTACGTTTAGAAATAACGTCACATATTTTGGGATATTTTTCAAGTCCCCCCCCCCTCCTTGCCCAGCCGATATCACTACTTTGGGCTAATTATCAATAGGAATGTATGGCTCGAGTCTGTTTACTCGTCACCCACAGACACCTGTCCCCCCACCTCTAGCTAATGACGTCATTTGTGAACGTTCCCTATTTATAGTACCCTATTTAAAAACATCGAAAAATGCAAGGGCGGCTAGTTTACAATGACGATGGCGCCCATCATGGGAGGCAGGGTATGGTCTGTCAATCCTATGCCATTAAATGGAAATTAAGACAAGTTTCATTATACTCATTAAGTACCACTCATTACAGCAGCTTGATTAATTTGTTTGAAATAATGATAATGACAAATAGGGGAAGAAGTATCTCAATTACATGCAGCAATGCCCATTCATCATAAGCCATCGTTTTATTCATCCATCTCTAATTGTTCCACAGCACGAACCTATTGGGATCCTACTACCAGTAGTAAGAGCATTTACATCATGAATATTCACTAGGACAATTCTATTGGTCATGAAGAGACTTGATTAGCCACATCTTAATCTTCGCACATAAATCGGAGGCTTCCTCAACTTTGCAGGACATTGAACCAGGAATCATTACGTCGTGAATGACGACACCAAAAAAGTTTGCCAATTAATTGAACATTTGCAAAACTGGGCACGCCTAGTCCACAGCATACGGCCTGCCTGGAACCAGCATGAAGCAATCAGCGAAATTAACCTCCCTCCCTCCCACACCACCGGCCTGGGAGCAGCTCATGATGAGGCGAGTCGGCAGTCATTTTGTAAAAAAAAAAGTGGACAAAAATGGATAAAAGAAAACCAGCAGCAGCCACAAACAAGGATGGGGAGCAGTGACACAGCACTATAAGCGCCATGTGACGAGTAGCTCCCTGGTTTAACTCCTCCTCCACATGAGCAGCAGATGAGCAGTTGGTATAAAGCACACCGAGCAGCTCACCTGCTCAATCGTGTCAGAGTTGTGAGTGTGACACAGGGGGAGGTGACAGCACTTAAACATTCCTGTCTCTCCATGCAATGCCACCGCTGCTTCCTTAGTGTATAGACTAGCTCCACTCCTACCCCCACCCCATTTTCTCTGCAGTCCAGTAAGTTAACGAGTAGCGGTACCGAGTACGGGGCAATAAGTGCTGACAAGTATACATCATGTTTGTCCGTTTGAAGCTCTGACCGTAATACATAAATATAGCATTGCAGCTAGACTTGCTCACGTCCTTGGTTTTAAACATTGCTGCAAGACCCCAACCACCGTCATAAGAGTGTGGAGTGTGATGGAGCGCTGATCTACCAGGTCGAGCAGGTCACCAATGACATAATGGAAGCTCATTGGCGGCCTAACCAGGCAGATAGACTACATTTAGTGTTTTAGTCCCTACTTCTACAGTATGGTCTAGTCTCGTATCCACAATAGTACTACTCAGTGGCCATGCAGTGACCTTTGCAAGTCTACTTGTCAATCAGTGCATGAGCCGTTCAGCTTCCTCAAGCTGAGTCAAGTAGGAGTCAGTGGTGAGCTACTCTGGCTACTCTAGCCTGCCCAGGGTCGAGTAGCAGTCAGCTACCTGGTCATGCTGCCGCGCGTGTAGAGGATCCCGAGTAGAGAGCAGCACGCTCAGCCCCCACGTACAGCTCACTCCTGTCATACTCTGTCCCAGGTTATGGCTAGAGCTGCCCTCTCTACAAGCTGCTCACTCCCCACAGCTGCTATACTCTGTCCCAGGTTATGGCTAGAGCTGCTCTCTCTACGAGCTGCTCACTCCCCACAGCTGCCATATTCTGTCCCAGGTTACAACTAGAGCTGCTCTCTCTACAAGCTGCTAACTCGATCTCCACAGCTGCCATACTCTGTCCCAGGTTACAGCTGCTAGAGCTGCTCTCTCTACAAGCTGCTCACTCCCCACGGCTGCCATACTCTATCCCAGGTTACAACTAGAGCTGCTCTCTCTACAAGCTGCTCACTCCCCACGGCTGCCGTAGCCTGCTGTCCCAGGTTATGTCTAGGGCTGCTCTCTCTACAAGCTGCTCACTCCCCACAGCTGCTACACTCTGTCCCAGGTTACAGATAGAGCTGCTCTCTCTAACTATACAAGCTGCTCACTCCTCACGGCTGCCATATTCTGTCCCTGGTTATGGCTAGAGCTAAGTACTCTCTCTATGAGCTGCCCACACAGGGAGTTAGCTCTCCCTTCGAGGGTATAATCTCTTTTATTTGCACTTGTATTTCAGACATGTAGCATCATGCCTTCACATGCAGTTGAGTATTGCATGTTTATAAATATGCACTACTCAACTGTTTGTGAAGGCATGATCGATGCGCATATGGCAACGTTTCCACTGTTTGTATGATGATAAATACTCTTCAGGGAGCAGGTTTTTCAAGTTATAAAGAAACTGACTATATTCCCAATAGCTGATAAAACCTAACGACGTCTCAGGTGCGTCCAGAGACCAGTGAATAGCGCTAATGAATGCTGATTAGCCTTAATGATAACGGACCGAGGAGGACCCGCTCAGAATAGCTACTTATCAGTTGTTTACCAATGCTATGATCTTCTGCACCGAGATAATTCTGACAAAGGATGCCTGATAGCAGGGACAGTCAGTAGTTAAGTAGATACCACAGTGTATAAACAAGGAAGAAGGCCGCCTTCCTCGGTCCCCATAGGGGTAATAACATTACCCCCTGGACATGGGTAGCCTTCACAGGCACTGGGGTTTATGAAGAAAAATGGATACTTACATTTGGATAATCCATGTTGAAAAATGTTTCTAGGTTTTCGTATAGATGTGGGTCCACGCCTGTGAGCGGTTTTAGGATGGAGACAGAGGGCATGTTCTCCGGGGAGAGGGGTGTGGGTTTCCGGTATAACCGCCATTTCCTGAAAGATATAATAAGAGCAGAATGAGCACAGTGAAAAGCAATCCTGATGTTAATGTAGACCTGAATATACTTCAATAATCGTGATAATATTCTGTCAAAGTCTAGAAACTAAATTGATCAAAATACCATCTTTTATAGTTTAAAGTGAACTCTTATCTTACACCAATTCATCCAATGCTGATGCTCAATGCGTGGGACAATATCTGGGGCCAATTCACTTTACTGGGGTTATTGTGTTTTTTAATTGGAGTAAGAGCTATATATGGCGACACTAAGAATAGTCCCCTCAGTCCTACTTTATGACCGAGGCCACACCCACGTATGTTTATCAGAAAGCACCAATTACATGTATACAAATGATATATGTACATTGTACTTGAATATGGAAATCTTTTACTTTATTTATATCTAATTCCTGGAAATGCCACCTAAAGTACTCCCAAAGATCTCATTATAGATCACTAAAATCATAATTGATAATCATTAAAGGTGGAGTTGACGTCGGTAAATATACGAAGTCCCATACAACAGTTGCATATCAATTAAGCACTAATGACCTATGAGGTATGTACAACTAATAATACAAAGGTGAAAAAAATACCTGAAAATCGTGACTTGTTCACTTTTAGATACTATTGTTACCTATATATGGAGATATTAGGTTAATGAACGTCAATGGTGAAACGCGCATCAAGTATAGACCCTCCTAGTCATGCACAGAGCATTATCACCCACCTACCCACAAAAACAATACTGTGTAGGTGCTGATCAAATTATTAACACATAAAACACATTGAGGTCTCCAAAAAGTAGTAGAATCCATAATCCAGACCACAAAGATGCCACAACTTGACAAAAATGCTTACAAACAGAGCTGTATTGATTTGTAATGGGATTAGTCTGTCCTGACGCACCGCCTGACACTCTCACACCCAAAGCCTGCTTTGATCACCCAAATACACCCTACGTCGTGCTTTAATCTATTTTCACTCGTGGTATTAATGTCCGAAGTGTACCCAATGCATCCCAGCATCGATTGCACAAAATGTATCTCAGTACAAACTCATCGTCATAAGATCTATGCACCAGATAATCAACTTTCCATATGTCTATTTTTATTCATAGTGCTCTGCCTGTATTGTTTCAAATACAATGTCGATTTAATACAAATACACAGTTGCACTTCAATATTAAACTCTCAGTTGGAATAGGAATCTTATTACTTAAGGGACGTGAGGGGGGGGGGCTGTAAAGCAGTTAAATACAGCAGAGTATCAGGTAGGAGGGGCAGGTGGAGCGTCACCTGAGTAGTTGCCCCACTGGGTCCTCCAGGGTCCTCCAGGTTCATCTCACCTGCTTACCGACCACCTTAGTGCAGGGTCTGCTCTATAATCTGCCCTCCAGCTGTCGTCATGCAGCCAAAACTACCTGCACAGGCCCACATGCTGCACCACCAGGCACTATGGGGGCAAAAGAAAAGGTTGGTTTCCAGTAATATGGTCTGATGACCCAGGCCTGGGCTGCCAATTTTAAAATACAAACAAATCTCTTTTTTCTTGGTCAAGGCAATATGAGTTAATTCTCTCATGCCCTATGCATCGTAAAACGCAGGGTTTGTGCCAAATTGTGGTAGCAGTTTTACTGCTATTAAAATATGGTTCCGCCGGTAGTGTGAATTTACTTTCCTGGATTACAAACTTGTTACAAAAATATTTTCCTTTAACCTAAGGCCCATCACGAGTGCAGTCCGTGGACAGCATCTGGTGAGCCCACATACAGCACTAAACACCTGGAGTAACTGCAGCAGTATAGACACAGAGACCTTACTCTGCATGCACCTCCAGGGCCCTCCATACAACCACCTGACACATGTACTACCGGCTCTCTCATGTACCAAACAGGTGTGGCGGCTAGTCCTATATAGCTAGCTACAACCCACTCAATAGAGCTATGGTCAGCCGGGACGGTCAGCCTGGTCTAATCCTCAAGTTCAATAGGAAATTGATATTATACGGTGTGTGTATAATATACATGTGCCACATTGAGAAGATCAATAGAAATGGGCTTCAGGGGAGTATTGCAATCAGCTGGCTGCAATAGTGTATGAGCAACGACACCTGGGTAGTGATTTGCCCTACACATGACACCTTCCCCAGTCTTATAACAACTGCTATAAAAAGTTCATTTCACATTTCCTTGACGACTAAAGTCTATATCACATTTCCTAGCTTGGCCACTCTCATCTCTCTCGTTGAACTTCAGAGCTCGTACGGCTCCCACCAATGCACAGTCTCTATTTTGAACCTGATCTTTCGCAGCCTGGGTGCACTCAAAATAGCATCTAACGACCAACATAACCTCACTCACCTATTTCCCTGCATAACCTGGGGACGTCAATGTGCCACTGGACAAGAATGCTCTCAAGTTTAAGTCCACTCAACTTTAGGTTGGCAGATAGTCTATGAGCTTCTGTGAACTACTCACATGATCGAAGCTACTCAAGTATATGGTTATTGGTTTTTGTTTAAAGTAGCCCTATCCATGCTATTCGAGATCATTATCTCCTAGCTATTATCTCCTTACGTTGCAGAGAGGTGGGTACCCAGGTGATCCAGCGGGGAGGGGGTCTTGGGAACCCTCCCCCCCCCCCTTTGGATTTTGTTTTCTTATTCTAATAATATTTTGATCCGCGGCATTACGCTTTTAATACGGTACTTGGTGTTTGGAGGACCCCCCCCCCCCCATCCCCACCCCCACCCCTTTTCAGATCCCTAGATGTGTCCCTGCAGGTATTAACCCTTCTAGACAAGACAAGTCACCGGCGTAGAAAAAATGTACGCCCCCACCTGAATGAAACTCTGGCGTTTCAATTGGCAGATTTAAAGCAACAACTAACAGTAAGCCAGCATAGATGTATCAAAATAAATTGGTCCTGCACATCGACTTGGCAGCTGCAAAAGGCAATCTCCGTAAATCTATGCTGCATGAGCTATCAGATAGGGCAATGGAACCAAGTATTTGACAAACAAATTGTTTGCACAGTAGGCATCTGCCATTATCAGTGAAGAATCATGTGGCAGTAATCGATACAGTTATCGATTCCCCTTCCAATGGAAGTACCCTTGTAACTTCTCTTCAATACATGTATACCATACTATATTCTGTAATAGTCATTTTCAAAATTGAAATATGGCTTTTAATACCCCCCCCCCCCCGCCCCTGACCGGTGACGGTATTTGTAGGGAGAAGATGATTTTAATTTGACCCTGTAATGCATCAACTTTAAATGGGTGTGAAATAATAAATTCAGAAATTTGACCCATTTTTCTCTCAACATGTACTAGTTTATATGACTCAATCAGCCGCCACGTCATACTCGCCTCACATAGAATTATTTCCATGTCCTCTTCTGGTATCTGTGATTGTGTTGCATATAGATTACATGCAGTTCTCTCGTATTAGTGTAGACACGTTAGACATGGTAGAACAGTCTAATCTCTATGTTTAGACAAAGGCTGTATGTTTAGGGCAACACTCGGCGCTTTGGTGAGATACTAAGTCATTATGTTGACACATGCCTTCTATGCGATGATGGGGTGGGGCTGGGGGTGGCCGGGCATGTATGTATATATGTACAAACATGTGGGGTATGGGGCATGCGATGTTATGTCATGCTTATTATCATTTGATCCCACGACCCCGCCTTGAGCACACAAACAAGCTATAGGGGCCTGCACCCTAGTGTACAACCCCTAGAATAAATATGGAACTTGGGAATTGCACGCCATTCATATAATTATACCAGGGCCCATATGATATCTACATACCGGTAAACGTAATGCCATTTGGCCATTTCATTTCATTCTTACACAGGTAACGTTGCATATGGGGGGGGGGGGGGGGGGGCTGGGAGGTATGTATAGGTCGGTCCTTATATCGTGCATGTTATACCTTTATATCTATATCTATACAGTAATAGTATTCTCGTATGTGACCGGCATGATAATAGCTCCATGTGCAACTCAAAACCACACCTATTTTATTGACAGTATCAGTATATTATCTAACCAAATACCTCACCATTACATGGACATGTCCGGGGTACATGTACTGGCTGAAATGGTCATGTGAGCTACGTACAAAGCAAAGGTTTTGTTCCAGCACTGTTGATATATCTGATGTCAATGATCACCATATCTATACCCTCATATATCATAACCATATGTTCAGGACTAGACCCCTCCCCCCAGTCAAGACACCAACCACTCTCCCCCACATACCAGACATACACCAGGTATTAGTACTAAAGTCCTCCGTGAGCCCCACTCCCACAGACATGTAAATTTACTGTGGCACTGAGTCACTATTCCTCACGTAGGTTAGTCAGGTCCATACTATTATGCCATGTCTGCATACACGACACAGTACTTCAGAGCTGATATCCTATATATCTAGTAGACTAGTACCAGGTACCGGGTGTAGATCACGGGTCTCATAGCGCCAGGTGTGTATAGGACCTATAGGTGCAGGTAAATCAAGTCAATCTGAGGTGAGCTGATCTATTCAAAGCTGTGAGTCAGAGCGGCTGTGGTGAATATATTAGTCATTTTTAGTGATGAAGTATTATCACGTTGTCATGTATGTATGGCATTTGACTTTAAACTTAGCTATTTAGATCGATAATAGTTGGAAAGCGATCGAATATATGGGATAATATAAACAGTAAATTAGTAATGTTCAGGTGAGAGCCTACCTGTACATATTTGCCCAACTAAGGATTTATATTCTAGGGTTCATTATACAGACATATAGTCAGTGATTTTACATTGGCATTTTTTTGTGTAATCTAACATGCTGGCCAGACACGATAAAGCACTAACGACATATATTATTTTGCTCAGACTTTACCGTACAGACTCTGACACGAACCTCCTTCTATAACGTGTGTACACAATATCATGAACCAGTCGCTCAGTGACTGCGCTCTACATGCTCCACCCTGACTCACAGACAAATATTGTTTCTTGCCCAGATCGCGGCCATATCCAATACCTGTTTAATCAACGGTATCTACAGGGAACGTTTACAAATGACGCCACCTATGCTGGGTCATTTTTTCGATCAAGACCCCCCCCCCCCCCCTCATGAATATTCTGGTCAAATTTATCTGTAGAAATGTATATAGCCCAGGTCATGATTCGTCACTATATAAATGCAAAGACCCTGCCCCGTCCCTAACCGGTGACGTTATTTGCGAACGTTCCCATATTGTCCTATTAAAACTCGCCTGTGTAGGGCACAGGACGCTGTTGTATACATGTATAGACATCAACTTGACAACCCCCCCCCCCGACACACACACATACACATTGTTGCTTTATGAATAGGCCTGTTTCAATACTAGTAGGTCTATTAACATTATAACTGTAGGTAGCATAGTATTCTTATCTGATTAATACGTTTAGACCTGTGCGCTTTAGTTAACTTGCGAACGTCAGATAGTATCTAATACGCTTAGGCCTGTACCTATACGTTTTAGTCGCGATAATATAGCCTTTTCTTTCTTGAGAGGACACCATAAATCTGCATCATAACCCTTTGGTTATTTATCAATTCATTGGAACGTTTCTCCAATGTATAGAATGTGGTTCTTCACTTTTTCTGAAAACTTCATTTAGTTCATGTAATTATGATATAAAATAAAGCCTTTAAGGTAGAGCCATTGGTCCATGTAGACACCTCGGTGTCGACTATCAGGTAATTTTAAAGGTGTACTAAGGGTCATGGCCTAGATATTGCGGTGAGTGTCGACTTGTAAATGTTGCGAATACAAATGAGAACACACGACCAAGCAAACATGGTTTAACCTTAATTAAATGCATTTTTTCTGGTGCACCGGAATGAAGATAAGCCATTAATCAGTATCTTTCTAGAAGAGTGGGATAAAAGTCAAGGCATTAGCATGCGGTAAATGTCAAACCATGTTTTTGTGTCAGGAGTCATTGCAAAGGGATTCTTTTTGTGACGTTCGGAAACACACTTTTGTAGAATCTGACCTACCAATCCCCTGGCTACTGAATATTTTGAGAATAAATAACAGAGACAAGGAAGTTGTTTACAAGTGACCCGCGGGAACCCCATTTATTTAGAATCTAACTGGTTCTGACTAGAACGCAATTAGTAGAAGTAAGTGACATGCAGTACTGGACCATTGGAAATGTAAACTTGTCTATTAAAGTGAACTGTGTCTTTTAGACATGCTAAATCTCAGAACTTTCTTAATCTCAGAGCTTTCTTAATCTCAGAACTGTTTTTTCAGCGCTAAGGATGTCTTGCATAATGCAACCACTGTAAAAAAAAAGTTTAAAAAGGAAGAAAAGACTTTCTAAGTTCACAGTAACTTGTAAAATCTCAGAAAACTGGCGGAGATGACACCTCAGCAGCAGCTAACACCAGCCAATAAGGATCCAACACCAACACTGCAGCTTGCCAATAAAGCCACCCTGCCCCAGGTTACAACCTCCAGTCACCAGCACCAACATCTGGGTGCCAATAATGGCGGCCCACTGACCAGATAATCACTAAACCTGTAAGGGCAGTATAGCGTGTTATTCAATGCCCTACACCCTCTGCCATCTCGAAATGATACATGGATACAGCCATATATATAGAGAGTACTAACTCCTCAGTGCTACATCCATGCATCATGCTGGACCTACAGGGTTGAATCCAGATACACTCCTAAAGGGCTAACATGATGCACAAACGCAGTGCTGACAAATGAGCAAGACTCTTAAGACATCATGTGGTCCTTAAATGGTTAACATCAAGATGCGGGGGATAAGGCATGTAACACAACTTGTACAAATAACCGCCTACACGGTAGGTGCGAGCAGCTCCCGTACCAGGTGACGTAACACCATGTTGCTCGTACCCTGAGCCGATATACCAGTATTGACCTGTCCTGTGCTAGACTCGAGTAGCTCAAGCCATTATACATGCGTCTAGAGGTAGTATAATAGTAGCAGTGAGCTGCTCACTTGGGGGTGAACTCACTATTACTCTATGCCAGACTGCAGTATTGCATATGGCGCTGATGGCATCAACACATGTGGCAATGAACGTGATTAAGTCTATGAACGATGCAAAGAAAGCATTCTAGACTAGTGTATTTAATGTAGGTATACACGAAGCTCGCTATATATGCACTCTCTTTATTTCTGACACCGCTGAATTGCTTGTTTGCTTTTCCACGTATGACTAACTTTGTTACAAAAGACTGTACCATGGCCATGTTTAATAGCAATACTACGATATTTGTTCTAAAGGGGCGACACGGTCAGCACGATGCTATACAATTGTTTAAATAAAAAAGACATTTCCGCAATATTCACAAAAAGCTTCATAATGAACATATCATTCTGTAAAGCTGGTCTTGTGGCAGATCTGTTTAACAATAGCTGGCCTTGTTGTACGAGGCCGAGGTACGAGGTCAGTTAACCTATGCCAGGTGTGGTACCCAGATAGATCCCAATGTACAGCCTCTGGGGAAAACAACTCCTTTAAGGTGGGCGAGACCCCTAAAGGCAAAGCTATGCTCATTAAGTTAACCATTTAAGGGCGGCCTAATGCCTTAACGTATTAAGCCCTTGGTCGTCATGATGCCTGAATGCAGCCCTGGTGAGTAACTCGCCAGTGCTGTATTCAAACATCATGCTGACCTTATGAGGTTGAGACCCGCTCACAAGGTCAGCATGATGCACCAATGCAGCTCCAGCGAGTTACTTGCGCTGCATTGGTGCATCATAACGACAAACTCCATCTTTTAGCGACAAGCATCCTTACACTTAAAGGGTTAAACCAGATGGCGGTTTGTAAAACAGCTCCTTTGAAGTGCTACTATAGTAGTATAAACATGTGGAGGTCACATTATGATGTGATTTTTTTTTTTTTTTTTTTTTTTTTTACTTTTTAGGGGTCAGAGTCAGAAATAACGAGGAGGTAGCTCGCCAGAGGGTGACACTGACTGTGTCCTTGGTGATTCATACTGAATTGGAAATCAATTATCATGTTTAACTATGTATGATCTGTCACGTGGGGATTGTATCATTAAGGGCAGTCCCCATAGACTGGTTTACTACTATGTAATGATATATCGACCCAACTGTTATGACAGCGGTCATACAGCAATATAACACTGCTGACTAATTGTTTAGCTCATATGGCTTGACACACGCCATATGGGACAAATGGCATAAGTATTTAGGCCACTCCAAATAATATCCTTGTTTCTCATCACTGCGCGCATCACCAAAATATCCTATATATTTGGTATCAAATTAAAGCCTGCAGTGCAGGAATTGTAATGGGGTGGGGCAAATATGCATATTTTCAACTTTCACAGATGCTTAATCTCTTCATTACCAATGTGAATTTGGTTCTCCGAGAGCCTGAAATACTCTATATGATTTTAAGCCTCGGCAAAAAAATAAAAATTAAAAATAAATAAAAAAGTGCCCTCGTCATATATCTCATGGCTTAGTGATGAGAGACAAGTATATTATTTTGAGAGGCCTTATCACGGTCCAAACCAATCTGTTAATATCATATATGCTACCATATATCTCAACAAGCCTGACATGAGGATACATCTATCATGTCATTGCAAATATTTATAGTTGGGTGTGTTTTCTCCAGCCATATTTTCTCCAGTGTAGTTTGTGTATTGCATTTCATGGCACCATATTATAGTATTCTGTATGATATATACATACAGCCATGGTCTATACTGAGCACTATCCCTTCATTACCCTACTGGAACTTAGTAAAGGAGGAACTCTGAGATTTTTGCAAGCGAATGACAAGAACATTATTGTTACAAGTCGGTAGGCGCAGTGCCTGGGTTGCCTAGACCCTCTGTAGACATGGCAGTGTTTACATTCAAGGCAAAGTAAGTTAGCAACTGCCAAATCTGCATTTCGTTTTACAAAGGAATCGTGCCCAGTCCTGTGTCTTAAATAGCCGTTTTCTTACACACTGCCAACTCTTCTGACATAAGCAGACTAAATAAATGCCCTTATGCAACAATTTCTCCAGGTTCTTTTTCCATTGCCCATTTCTTAGAGCTGCTAAATCTAGAAGGAACTGTCTCAGTGTTGTACCTCAACCATTCCCCGTTACCAGGTTCAGTGTATACGTATTGTGGTATATATTGAGGGGGGCACTTCAAATGTAGGTATATGGAGTGCGTATAGGTTTAAGAGATTATGATCACACTGTATATATTGACACCATGTATATCATATTAAAGCGTTGGGAAGAACATTATATCGCCTTGTTGTCTATAGGGATATCATGAATAGAAGCAAACAACAGCGTGAATACCCTGTAAACGTTCATGTGTGCAGCATATCAGAATAAGGCATGGTACCGTGGAGGGAACGTTCACAAATGACGCCCCCTCCCCCATTCCTTACCCTTGTATGTACATTGCGGCGGTAACGATTCGTCACAAAACCCCAAAGATCCGTGGATTACTCTACACATACATGACACAAAGACCTACTCCTAGTCAGTGACGTCATTTGTGAACATGTCCATATCTATCCACCGATCTATACGAACTCTATGGTATAATATACAATCACAATGTGCCATGTAATTAGTAATCCGGATCTACTCTTATAGACACGTCCTTAATAACACATACAAGATAAGGTGACCTGTTGTCTAGAGACTGGCTGACCTAGGTCAATGACGTAGGTTATGCAGCTTATCTATAGGCTACTAAGCACAATTCTCTCCCAAGATAAGGCTATATTATCACCGATACCGAGTACATCCGACCGGTGAATATACTTCCCCCTTGTCAACACAAGGCGAGGATGTGCAACAGGGGAAGTACTTGAAGGCCTCCATTGAACCAGGATGTAACCTAACTGGCAGCTTTTAAATCTGACCTGGTTTAATATTTTTTTAATGAACTACATTATACAACCAGTATTAAGAATTCCCTCAGCCCTCACTACCGTAGTCCCATCCTCATGGAATACCAGAGACAATGGCTGAGATACGATAGTTTTGCATTAATAACTGAATACCATATTGATAAGCTACACGAGCCAGGTACGGATGTTTCCTTTCTATAAACCCCTTCTTTAAATCTAAATTCGGCCGTAAACTCTCACAATCGAAGGAAATATCTTCCGTGTCATTTAATGTGCTCAGCCTCAGGCCGTTTCCTTTCTACAACCTGTTTTAGTACTTTCACAACCTATTGTAATTATTCGAGTATTCACAAGTCATCAGTATCAATGCCCTTCATAAGTGATTATCTCTAAGGAGATTATAACGGCATGTTTGCTCTGGCGTCTAATACCATTTAAATGGGTAATGGTTTCTAGGCGATCCACAAATCAAAGTAAATCCATTCATCTCTTCTGAGGAAAGTTGGGAAGCAGTTTGGCAATCACGCTTTTAATATGCAAAACAATGAAGTGAATACAATGAATTTGATGGTGAATCAGTAGGTATTGGGGTCTAATTCACTGGACGTCTGGAGTGCTAGTTCTTTTCTAATTTAGTAGTTAAACAAAGGTGACTAGGGTGTGTGCACGAAGGGTTGGCACAGGTTCTGACCCTACAGTTAACCTCAGTCACCACCTTGGCCTTTACCACAGTATACTCAGATAATGACCTGTGCTTCGTGCCATGTCAACAACTTACCTCCTTGCACCTTACTGGTAGAATATGCAAGCTTAAGAGGCTGGGTAGGAGGTCTTTCACCATTTCAATCTGCTTGTATTGTAGTAAGTCTCGCGTAGAAGCCGCGGGTTGTACGCGAATCAGGACCAGCCAGCTTAACTTGCATGTACCAAACCACTAAAAAAATTGTTCTATACTGCATGATTTTTTTGGGATATATTTGAGTCAGATAGTTCTCCTGCAGATCCCCACAGTGACGATGAAGAAGTGCATGTCATGTGTATGATATTCGTGTAGTAAGGCAGCGTACAGGGATCTAGACTTGACAAATATTCAGAGGACTTTAGCTGCACATTAGCATGCTACAATAAATTTTACATGACGTGGGGTTACTAGGTACATCATGGGCTGAGCCTCCTACTCATTGGCAGTGCAAGGCTTTACCATGGGGTGCAAACTGGGCAATCGGCATAAATCGATACTCATTCTGTGGGAAATGATCATCATGAAGTGAGGTACGGTGAGGTGGCCTTTACAATGTCCTTGATATCAATTATTAACGTCACTGGACTACCTCTCTGACAAGGGAACGTAAATATTACATGTTCAGTAATGCACTCTGCGTGCCGGTAGTATATATAATGGGCGTCTAACTCTATTAGACCAGAGCCCCCTCCCCGCTCCTGTACTTCTGCCCACCCCACCCCTTTTATAAAGGACAACTAACTCCAGCAGTGTTCATTAAAGATTTACTGCGTCATGATGATGCTTTCATTAAAGATTTACTGTGTCAGGTAGGCATCATTAGAACTCGGGTGCTGATGTGTGTGAATGTCATGTGAGTGTCATATGAGTGTCATGTGAGTGTCATATGAGTGTCATGTGAGGGTCGTGTGTTGGTAACATGGTGGGTGACATGCGTGATTGACATGTGTGTGGGTGACATATGGGAGACATGTGGGAATACCTTTTTCATAATAACAGTTTCATTTAGTGTTTCTGGTAACACGTAATCAGTAAACAGTTCGTCCACAAAGGAACCAGAGGAGGGCAAATGTCGTCGTTCATTTCAAAGTTCATCTTCTGGTATTTCCATATTCATGGTACACATTAGAGAGTAGCTGCAGTGAATGACCTGTATTGGAAAGCTAGGATCTTCCCCCTGGACTTTAGATGGGTCCAATTCCAACGCACAAAACTTCCACAGACTTCTTTATCATAACAGAAAATTTGATATCCTACCATCCGTGCAGGGAACACGGTCCACAGAGCCCCCAGTAGTCAGTTTCACATTGGAATACATTGATCCAAGCTCTTACATGGTTACTAGTAGTAATTAGATAAGGATGAATCCAGTGTAGCAATTAAAAGGAACCTATATAGGAATGTCTTTTAGTTTATGAATGATTCAAATCACGGCCATTTCACAGGTGTTGGAAGTATCCATAAGGTTTAAGCTGTTAGGCAGCAACTGGATCGAGGTACCAGTACATGAGCCGCATTATATATGAAGGATCTGCATTGCTGTATTGCAAATGGAGTTGGACTTATACACTGGTATGCAAATTGCATAGCTAAAGCAACCAATTAATCGTCATTCGTGGCGCCCAGGGTGTTATGGGTGAGTGTCATTGGTGGGTGATATATATCCCTCCAACCTGTCTAAGCACCCCCGTCCTTTTCTATATAGAATATGAAGGTTTTTTCCAAGGTAGACCTAATAGTAATTATTTTCTTAACAGCTCTTTCATCTATGTTAGGCTTCTTTTCATGATGATACCCAAGTGATCCTATCGTTTGACACTAAGGATAAGTTTCTTCCACCCTCTTAAATTTTTAATTTCAGCATTAAAGTATTCAAATGTTGTAGCCTATAGGCTATAGCTCCGTCTAGTCTTCGAATCAAGTACACGCTACACCCTATTGGGTACTTCCTCCAGCTGGTTGGGCCAGTGCTTAAGTCGATGACTGAACAACCAATTGTCATGAGTTCTCTGCACTAGAAGCTCACAGCAGGGCGTCGGGCATAATGCCACTGGTCCATAATTTAGTAGCCATGCTGTATAAAGCGCACAATACTACTCACTAAAAGGTTTATGAGGGAAGGAGGAGGAGAGGGAAAATATGGTGGTGGTGGGGGAGGGGGATTTAGTTCTCCCGTGAGGTGAGAGTAGGGTTTATACTAAATAATGCTCTATATACACTGGGCATAGGGTCAGTGTGATAACTAGGCCCTCATATCGGAGTATAATGCAATTGTAAATCAGAGTAGACAGAAGCTCAATGCAGACGTCAATTTATTGATGTGTTTACCTATCAAAATATGAATGAGATATACTGAGAGGTAATTTTACCAAAACATATACATGTACTGCGGACAGTGTCAGCGCATTTTAATTATGTGAAGTTAAAGCATGTGGCTTCTTTTCACAGCACCTTGCCACTCGATCACCAAGCAGCACTCCAATGTATAGGGCATGATTTCTGCCGATATTGTACATGTACACAGTGTACAATTGTAGAACAACTGGTCATAATCTTAGACTGATGCGAAGTTCAAGTCAAGTTCAAGTTCAAAAGTCGTTTATTGATCACCGAGACAAAAGTACAATCACAATCCAATGATCTCCCTTCATAATTAACCACAGCTTATAAAGCTGTGGTTAATTCTATTTACCCTTTCATAACCATAGTCTAACTATTACATGTACACGGGCCCCTTATTTACATACCATGTCCTTGATCAGTGGCCGACTGCTGTAATTACCCCCCAGGTTACCCACTCACTACACACTCAAAAGACAGAAGACACGCTCCGTGGCTTGTTGATCGACCTCGGGCTGCTGGCCTTGCTGTATATTTCTAACACTATATATTATATCTAGACACATAACTGACGCAGGATCCCAGTGTAAATCATATTATGTTGTTTTCACTTCATTAATACACATAATCTCTAGATACTGCTGTCTGATGACTTATGTTATATTTTGTAACAACTCTACACTGGGCTCTATGCAGCCTTTACAAATTACATACCGATTTTATATACCGGCAGGCTAAAGGGGTAACAAGTGGGAAACTCTACATACAGCACAGGAGGCTGCAGTGGTCATCTTACTGTCTTTATATAAAGTCACAATACATCAGATATGGATTCTGTCAACCAGAAAGGGTTATTAACGTGTCTACATTAGAAGTTATCCATACGTTGAAGTGTGCTATTTAATATTCGAGTATGTTTATTTGTACAATGACATATATCCTATATTAAGTCATTATGACTATGAGTCAGAGCGACTGCCTTCCTATAGCATCACAATACAACATACGCAGTATTATATTATCATATATATAGAATGTACACATAGATCTGTTATACAGACACGCTTAACATCAATACTAAAACCTCCTGTTACAATACCGGGTTGCATTACCAACTGTTTCGATAGGACAACTGATATTGGACAGATGCTACCTTAGCATGGGCATTTATCAACTGCATCTAGCATGAACAGCACTGGATGCATATTGCTGTAATTACTGGATATTGCTATTTGATATTGGCAATATAAAGCGGACCAAGAACACAGCACCATTTGTCACTACAAGGGGACAAATTCAAGGATTTTACGGCAAAGCCGTAGTGGCTTTGGGTTTTTATAGGATTGTTATGAACTACAGGTGAGAAAACGAAGGGGCATAGATTTATGCTTTTTGGTGTGTCTAGGGTTCTAATGCAATTCATGTGATGGTTTGCAGCAATACTGCATGGTCAGTTAACTTACATGCACTTAGCTAAATCTTTTTGATTTTTATTAGTTTTACTGCTGCTGGTATAGTTTTTGGAGGCCATCTTGGCAGCCATCTTGGAAATTTCCCGGATTGAAAATCTAAGCCTAAAAATGGATTCTACATCCTAGAAAACCCTATTATCCATGTATCACACAAGGAAATCAGACAATCTTGAGTTTTTGGCGGCCATCTTGGCAGCCATCTTGCAAATTTCCCGGATTGAAAATCTGAGCATGAAAATGGATTCTGCATCCCAGAAAACCCTGCTATCCATGTATCACACAAGGAAATCAGACAATTTTGAGTTTTTGGTGGCCATCTTGGCAGCCATCTTGGAAATTTCCCGGACTGAAAATCTAAGCCTGAAAATGGACTCTACATCCTAGAAAACCCTATTATCCATTTATCACACAAGGAAATCAGACAATCTTGAGTTTTCGACAGCCATCTTGGCAGCCAGAGGGAGGGGCAGAGGGAGGAGGAGGGGGCAGAGGGAGAAGGGAGGGCAGAGGGAGGAGGAGGGGGCAGAGGGAGAAGGGAGGGCAGAGGGAGGAGGAGGGGGCAGAGGGGGAGTAGGTAACAGGAAGGAGGAAAATGGGGTAGAGGGGGGAGGAGGGGAAAGATGGGGTAGTAGGAGAGGGCAGAGGAAGGAGGAGAGGGCAGAGGGAGGAGAGGGCAGAGGGAGCAGGAGGAGGAGAGGGCACAGGGAGGAGGAGGAGGGGGGCACAGGGAGGAGAAGGAGGGGGCATAAGGAGGACTTGTGTTGGCAACATATTATTTTAGGGTTGTGGCATGTGGTTTCTTGCATGTGTGTGTGGGGTGGGGAGGGGTAATCATGTTGGACTTCACAGTTTGTCTTTGGGCGGGCTTGAGCGATTTCAAGAGCCACCCTGGACCACTCAACTTCTAGTACAGGTCCTGTATGTGCATAGTATGGGAATTGGCATTGACATTGACAGCTTGGCTTGACATAGGAGTCAATAGTTATTAGGCTGGTACATATCCTTGCCATTGACAGCCACATTAGAGAACTCAAAATATGGCTGTTCACAAGATGTCTAGGCCTTACCACAAGGTACACTGGTACTACATGCAGTAACTGAAAACCAGATCTAGGTTAAATTAGTCTTGCACACACCTGCAAGGACACATAGGGATACCAGTCCTAGGCAATGTTTAAGGGCCAGCTAGGGCTTAATTTAACAATGAACAAGGGGACCTATGCTAGTCTTTTCTTGCTACTTTTTCCAACTCTCTCTGTGTGGTGTCAATGGCTTTGGGGACAAGGTCCCAAAGCCAATAAATAGCTGCACAAGATATATTAAAGGCTTCTTTTGGGGCGATATACTATGTGTGGTACACGCGTATCTCTCCACCCATATAAATTATTGTATCAATAGACAAGACTATTTCCCACGTCCACTGTCTGTGGATCTATCTTGTAGAGATGCATGTATAAACAGTACAGACATAGATTCTGTTTGATAACAGCTTGTCTTGTACATACACACTAACTAAGCACACCTAACCCCCTGTGTGGGCTTATGCACATACAGTTGACAAGTGGTGTATATCATGGGGATCATATATGGAGCAGTACAGGGAGGGGGGTCAACAGTGTTTGGTCCTGCCATGTAATGTCCACATGTCCACTGGGCAAATAAGAGTGGGATTTCCTAATCCCGTAGCGACAGTGATGTAGGGCTAGGGTGGAGGTGTGGTGGCTGCCAACTCTTTCACCATATGAGGGGAAAGTTTACAAATAATTGCACCTATTTTGGAACCGTTTCAAGTCTCATCCCAACACTTCCCGCTGTCACTATTTTGGGCGAAATGGCCTGTATAAATCATTAATATGGGCCGGGTCACGTTCCGCCACCAAAAGTAAACCTAAAGCACCCCACCCCCTCTCCATGCACTAGCCGGTCATTTGTGAACGTTCCCTGATAGATGAGACACCAGTGCACATGACGGGTAGGGGTGTCATAACCCTCAGTGTATCATGGGTGCCAGTGTTCAGAAGAGGTGGTATTTACCACGCATGCCACTGGCCCCATGTATATGCTTTATCAAAAGGCGAGCAGTATAATACAACACCACCTTCAGGCCACTTTCACTATGATCACCGCCTTTAGAGCATTTCTTAGAGAGAAAAAAAACAGGGACCATCATGATATGGGGACTGGGAAAAGGCCATGTGGCCGACGGGGGTTTTCCCTTCTTCCTGTTTTGTGAAACCTTTAGATTTGCTACACGGGTAGCAGGAGGAAAAAAACTAGGTCATCCTCCCCGGTGCCACGTGGTCACCATGGTTACGGCATGCCTCCTCCACGGTCTGACAGGGCGGGGGGGGGGGGGGTGGGGGTGGCTGCATTGATCGGGGCTAGAGGCACAATCTCGATAGCAGTGGGTGGGGGGGGGGGGGGGGGGGGAGCTCATTCATGCAAAACCTAAATATTACATATGGGTATGGTGCTGGGGAGCATGTAACAATCTCGCCACCACCCACCACACTGGCATTGACGTGACTCGTGAGGCGTCAATGGTGTCATAGTATGAGGAAATTGATCCCCATCTGAAGTCAAGGTTATTGTTGATAGTCCAATGCAATATATACCTGTACTGTTCATGGTCGAGCCTGTGGCCTTCCAATACCTTGCAATAGCAAGGCAATTGTCACTATTCACCAGCCGGAAGCCGTTCATATTCAATTCCCAATACAACGGTATAGCCTATAGGAGGTAGACAGTCATTTATTCCCAGGCCGCGCTAGGGTAGCTGCTGATTATGCGAAATGCCCCTCCCGCCGCCACCTTCGAGAAAAAATAAATCGCCGAGACGATGGAGGCAAATATTCAAATGCTAAGTTCTGCCCCACCCCAGTGAGTCAGAGACCCGGGATTTGTGACAGCAGTGGGTACCGGTATGAGTACTAGTATGTGTTTAAGAGGTTCCCTGCTGTCAAGTGTTACTGAGTCCTGTTAGTATTTGGGATGGGAGTGGTGGTCTTACATGTTATCTGGGTAAGCTGCCGCCCAGGAGGTGACCCTGGAGGAGAGAGTGCTGGTGGTTGTGGTGGGCGGTGGTGTCAATCCTAGTGTGGCTATAAGGTCGAGTGGTGCCTGGCACTAGGCCACATCACTACACTACTCACATCGCACCCCCACCCGCCACTACGGCCTGGGGGGAGAGGGAGGGGGGGGGGGTTGCCCTGGGGAGGTAGCCCTACGGCAGTGTGAGAGTGCCTTCAGACTCTTAAAAAACTAATGATAACTAACATAGCGCCTTTGGTCTGAGACTTCTTCCCTCAGTGTGTCAGCTGTTTTCTTTAATACTCGTGGAGTTGAATCCATCACCACTAGCCACTGCCATCACTAGTTTGTTCCCGACCATGACCTTATTATATAGGCTGCCCGACACATGCATCCCATGTTACAGTATACACAAACCTATTAACAAAATGTCTTAGGAAAACCGTTCATTCCTTAAGTTCTGAACCAGTGATACAATAGATGTCCCCATTATTACCAAACCAGTAAATGTATCCATAAGAGCTATGAGAGTACCCACATGGACCATGATGTGTGAGTAAGTGTTGAGCCCCCCGCTCCCCCTCCAGCCCCCATGATGGTTTGATGTAGGTCAGCCAGCTGTTGACACTACTCAGGACTTGTCTACCTGAAGCTCCTCCTGTGTCTACAAACACAGCTCCTGCTACTTAATACCTCCCTAGCAGTACATGTAGTTACTATGAGCAGAGAGGTAGGGCCCAGTTGTAGGGGTTAAGGAGTGGTGGGAGAAAGTGAGGGAGTGAAGCTATTACCATTTTGATGATTTAAACAATATCGCAAATGCGAAGCAATATCCTGGTAAAGGAAAGATGTATTATATGATAGGTGATTACCGGTAGTCTGTATTAAAATGTCGTTGGTTAGTTTAACAAAAATAACATTTCAAACGTATGTGGCTTTATATCTTTAAAGTAAATTTGGCAACAGCAGATTAGGGTTAGATGTCAGGTTTTGAGATGTAGAAATTCATGAGATCTGCGGCGATGATAAATGGGGTTAATTATCTTGTCTGTAACATGTATTTGTAAGTGGTCAGGTACGACTGGACTGACAGGAGCATGAGTAGCATGCGTGATATCACCTGCTCTTACGTGCATCATTAGCGTGTACACCTGCCCCCAACTCGGCCGTTACACTCCTCTTTTTAGATGACACAATACTAGCTGCATAATACAATGTACATAATCATCTGACCCTACTGCATGCCATTGATGATACATATCTGGATAAACGATAGTAAATGGTCCCACTGCAATCTACCTAACCCGGATAATTAATGTCGGGACGTCTGTCAGCATGAGACGTGTGATACACGATATGGAACGTTCACAAATTGGCGCTATCTTGGGGAAATAGGTCTAGGTGTATATCCTGGGTACGTCTCATCACTGACCCCAAAGCCGGTGATGTCTTTTATGAACGTTCCCATACGCTGAGAGATAGGATACGTTGAGCTGAGCCCGGGAGCCAGGTTAGCACTGAGGATGTCTGTGGGAGTAGGGCGGGGGGGGGGGGGGGCAGGGTGTAACCACGACTAGCTTGTTAGCATGACGCTCTCTTCCTGTGTGCACTGGCAAGTCCTTTTTAACGTACTCTAGCCATGAACTCTCAGTCTGTATTTGTGTGCTTGACGTAGGCCTATATGTAGTATAGGGTTTTATTGGCACGGGTATCATATTGCGAATATATTTGTATGTATCATGATGTAAATATTAAATAATATATCATTGGAATCATGAAGACATCATTTTGGTTACCTGATAATTATATAACTTTTTGTTAGAAGGTGGAGTTGAGCCAAGCTTGGGCAGAGTAATCACTCTGGGTGTGAAAGCAAGAAAGCACCACTGGAGGTGGTAATTAATTCAAAGAAGAGTCCATACTTGGATCCGCAATGCAAGTCTTTTGCAGTTCCACTGTTACTCCGTTTCCTGACTCTTTTATCATATAAATTGACGTCCAGCCACGAGCAGATAATGTATCACAGTGAGGGATCAAAGAGATCTATAATACATGCATAAGGCCAGCTCACAGGGTGAATGAAAGGGCCATGAGTAGGAGTGGGTGTAGAGTTAGGTCATAGCTTTCCCATTCTGCCCATTGATATGGGTAACGTACGGGTCCCCTGTGGACAGTGTGGTTGTGTTGATGGCAGAGGACGGAGTTGGGGGGGGGCACATAAGTCCATGACCATGACCCCCACGCCCCTCCTCCCCTCCCCTTCCCACTGAATGTATGTATTGATGAGTCCCATGAAGACATCAATAACCCGACATCATAGGCGGACCCCCCACCCCCTACAGCCCCCCCCTCCCACTTTACCACCAACTGACAGCCCGGGGTCTCATCCTATGTATGAGTCAGGGTGGGTGGGTGTGACATGATGGGGCAGTGTGAGGGGCCTAGGGCCCTTATTGATTAGCGCTATAATACACGCCACAGGTTTTACCGAATTAATACAGCATGGATATAAATGCTGGACTACACTGCAGTCATCTGTATAAAGCATCACTCAGTCGCTCTGATTCACCTGCCTACTAAGCTGGCCCCGACCCTGCATTCATCATTCCTATACACTCGGACCATCTATAATACTCCACCACCCCCCCTCCCCAGGGGCCTACACACACAAACAGCCCCCCTCCATCTCCCTGGCACGTATATCATACCATTAAGGAGTGGTCATTTTTTAACAAGGGGCGGGGTAGACTCTTTCAGACAAATGTATTACGGCCGACCCCTTTGCGCTATCACAGTAACCCACGGTCATGTTTAGCTAAAAAGAGGGTAAATCTATTTTTGCGCCCCCCCCCCAAAAAAAAGAAAAAGATTAAAGTCCACGGGCTGCTACCCCCCCCCCCCCCCATTTTTGAAAAATGACCCCTCCCTACCCATCGGCACCGACCGGTCCATTCACACCCATACAATCCCCAGGGGGACAGATGCTAATGAATAAATGCAGGTTCTTGATCAGCTACTGGCCCGCTCTCCTCTGCACATTCCTCCGACCAGTCTATAAAACCTCCCCAGAATAAGGAAAGTAGAACACGATAACGACACACCAAGTCACTACACATGTAGTCTGGTTAAACTACTGATAACAATCGTGATAACCACAGGATGTGTATAAATTCAAATATTGGCATTATTTTTATTTTTATTTTGTTACTATCACATGATACTCACATTTTACACATGCCTGCTATCGCTTTCTATATAGTATTACATAGCATATCTAAAAGTATTTCCTCCCAATCTGACATGTATTAGATGATTAAATAATTTATTTATTCTAAAAATGGTTGTGCGAGTATATATAGGTCTTAAGTGCTTGATGAGGATTTTGTTTTTAAACTACATTTTGAAGTATAATGGATGGTTACGGTAACAGTAATTAGGTGACTTATATCCCAGATCCTTTGGTGGTGCATTTGATTATCCCTAGATTGTTAGGGATTAAATCAGCACGTATGCTATGTACTTTATCATAATGCATTCATGAATGTAGTCCTGGTAAGTAGCAGGCATTCCATGCATCATGTCGACCCTTCTGGAGACTGAGTGTATCAGTCCAATGGCTTGAATGCATACCGAGTTACTCTCCAGGATTGTATTGAGTACCACGCTGCACTTGAAGGGTAAAACGAACGGTCCAATACAATAAGGTATATTTGCAAAAGTAGAAAGGCTTCTGATGGAATGATTCACATACCATCCCCACTAAACGTAAAGTCTGGTATACATTGTATATTGACCCCAGTATGGATTCATCACAGAGAATACGGGAGGTAGAAGGCGTACTACATAATGGGACAACTTATAGACGCATTATGCGATCAATAGATTATACATTCAATTAAATTGTATCTATTGTATATGTATATTTTACCTTTTACTTTTACTTTCATTCCTGTATGAATCTGCACGTTTTAAAATGACGCTGGGTACAAAAATCCCGTTTTCTTACATCGTGCCCAATGTTTGTGTACACATGATACCGTATCTCCAATAACGCTTCTTGTATTCCATATTACCGGTAATGGAAATAAGATCCCCACTGCATTATAGTATTTTATACGCAGGAACGCTGTCCCTATCTCAAAAGTTACAACCAGTTTAATAGCCATAGGCATAGAGTGTATAATAAGACATTGGTCATGAGAAAATAATCTATTATATTAGTATTAATATCAATATGTGCTTTTATTGTGCTCTATAATGAAATGAACTTGACATGGTTTCCATAATAAAGCCGCCTTACCGGCAACCACGGCCATTTTACCGCCCAGTGACCCCTGGGCAGGCCGTATTAAAACATGCATGGAGGACTGGCGTATACGACAATTATATAATTCCTATTACGTAGGCTATACATTCTCGTGCATGGGCTGGATTCCTGTAAAGGGCTCAAGTCTTGGTGCCCCTCCAGCAAGATTTGTTGGGAGTATAGCGATGACCGTTACTCTGGGCCTTATACTAGTATTATAAAGTTATATGAGAGGTTGGAGTTGAACCTTTCGTACTGAATTGAGTATAGCTATAGCAGGTACCGGTAGTAATTGTGCGAGGCACCTGTTACCCGGTAGAGTTGTATCATGATATCTCTATTCTGCCTGGTAAAATTTATAATCATTGGCAACATCCAAAAACGACGTCATCGGCTAAGCCTAAAGGGTACGGGTCTTTGGAGTTAGTGACGAAACGTAAACCGGACCATATACGTTCATCTATAATTTGCTAATTTGTCTAAAAATAGTGACACGGGCAATGGGGTCTTGACAGAGGTGTTAATCCTATCACGAATCTAAGTATTCACGTCCATTATGGGCACGATGAATATAATATCAAGAAGTATAAAAGTCAAGTTCTCACCAAGTTGACATGACGATGGGAATCCCCCAGCGCCGAAATCCCCTCAACATGGAACAATTGAGTGTTAGAGCGAGGAGTAGCCTAGGGGTGGGGGGGGGGGCTGTTTGGGTGGACGTTTGGATGTCATCCGGGTGGAGGGGGGTGCTTTACCTACATTGTGGTACGTTCACACGGTCATCAGACCGTATCGGTATGCTGTGTACTGTTCCCGGGTGCAATGGGGGTACACAGTGGGGTGGTATATATAGGCCAATCTACTGAAAATAGACCATAGATCCTAATGTAAAGTTCTTTGCAGATGTAGCATAGGAAGGTACACAGATGCACATGCAGGAAACAACTTCAACGCTGACAAGACTACTGCCATAGTTCAGTATTGGAACTGCACCCGTATAAACTTGTGATCTACATATTCTGCCTACTCAGGACTTGGGCCTGTGGCCGAGAGCCGGATCAGGGGATTTTTGATCCGGATCGTTGAAAACTGTGGCTATAGGTAAAACTAGGCCACACTTCTAAACCATTTCAAATTGAGGTCAGACTTACTGGGTACCGGTAGTACATTGTATACAAAAGGTTGGAAGTATTCAACCAGTGAATCTGTCATTTTCTAAACAAATATGTACCGGTAGGGCCTAAATCAAATGTACCTAGATATACATTCGGCGACTTCCTATTAGAGTGCTGAGATTTTACAGACATCTATATCTATGCCTCTGATCCACTCCACTGATAAGGTTCTGGCAATGTACGTTTTACGGAAACAAAATTGATATATTACATGCACTGAAGTTTTAAAAATGACCTCGTACGGGTATGTGTGTCTAGATTAGAGACCAAGTAACGTAGAACTTCCCCTATAAGCCGATCCCCTATAATTATAGGGTGAGGGCTATTTATAAGCCGAATCGGCTAATTAAACATGCTCAAAATGTACACCCCCCCCCCTTTTGAGAAAAGGCTTCAAGCCTAATGAGGCTTCAAATTCCCAAATTTGGTCGGTTAACCAGGTTTTACGGTATGTGATTGTGTGTAACTATTGATCCACATATTCTTCTGGGTTTTTTTTTTGTTGTCTTTTTAAATTTCAACAGATATCAGTGAACGGTTATCAAGACTATCTCTTGTACCGGTACTTGTGCTCCTGGAGAGAAAAACTATGAGCTACCGTAAAACATTGTGTATAACTGCATACCGGTACACAAACGTAGCCCCAGTGCAGGTTATAGGATATTTGCCCAAACTCAGGGTGCGGGTTATACACACGTTCTTTAAGTACCGAAGTATACTTGTTTACAATTCGAAAGTGGCCAAAATCGGACCCCCAGGTGCGGGTTAATTTTATTATTCCCTCAAACTAGGCTAGGTGCGGGTTATACGCGAGGTGCGGATTAAACGCAAGGTTTTACGATAATTAATAGTCTATTGACTAAAAGAGCCATACCTACACTAATACAGTACAATACAGCGAGGTGTGGAGTGTGGAAATACAATGGCCATATCAGACCAGGTATCGATATGTGTTATCTTGATAGCTTTGGCATTTAGGTCAGATTAGTCAACAATGTCTAGTCATCGACTGTCGTCTAAGGGCCGAGTCATGTATTGCCAGCTAGGGGTACTTGGTGGATATGGGGGGGGGGGGGCATAATTAAAAACAGGCCCTCGGTGGGGGCGGGGGGCAAAACAGGAAAAGCCTCCATGGTGGGGGGTCATAATAAAATATGGTCCATTTAGACACTCGTGACCATGCGCGATTCTACAGGTGCATGCAATAAGTGTGTGGGGGGGGGGGGGAGGTAATCGAGATAACTTTCGCCTAATTGGTTGGGGGGGGGATAAAAAATGTCACCAAGCCCCCCCCCCCCCCCCCCCCAGCTAGTAATAAATGACTCGGCCCTAAATCCCAAACACAATGATTACATCAATGACTGTATCTATAGATCAGGGGGCGGGTACCCTCATCTATCTATGGAATCCTGGTATCATTAACCACACTTCCACCCTCAAATCTCTTTCTATTGCCAATAGTATTGGCTCGACACTCGACAGTAGGCCTGACCTTC